>JAOXOE010029843.1:0-13863 GCA_028565055.1 Phoeniculus purpureus | reverse complement strand
TCATTAATGTTTATAAATATGGAAAGGGTGGGTGTCAGGAGGATGGAGCCAGGCTCTGCTCAGTGGCACCCAATGATCAGCAATGAGTGTGAGCTGGAACATAGGAGGTTCCACATCAATATGAGAAGGACCTTCTTCCCAGTGAAGAAGACATGATAGTACTATTACCTGCTGTTCTTTGTCTACTTTTCTTCAAAAATGAGTGTCAGAAGAGGCATAAAGGGCCTTCAGTTTTGTGCAAACTACTCTATCTGAACATCTGTAAGAGCATTAAGGCCTGCTTCCATCTTACGATACACAGTGCCTGGATGTGGGAATGCAAACTGATAAATTAATTACTACTTGTATTAAATATGGCTGTTTATCTGCAGAGATGGCACTAATGTCATCCTTCAGTAACATTTAATGCTGAATATTCCCCAGTGCTGTATTGTAATTCTAGCCTCAAGCTAGATCTGCAGGTGGTGCTGTGGGAAATGTTTGCAGTTCAGAGAAAGGGCTGGAATGGGAGTGCAAAAGGAACAGCTTCATTCCGCTTCAGCTTTTCCCAGAACAGAATATTAAGGCCACTTCTTTCAAAAATTATTGGTTGTATGAGTGTTTTTATTTTGAGATGGAAAGTCTCCTAGATACATGATACTCAACTCCTTGGAGAACTCACCTAAGGATCAGCCAAGTATATAATGAACACAAGCTGCCTTATTCATCTCGTGGTGCTTTTAACCTACCCACACTCTGAAAGACTGAAATGTATTTTGCATCCAGTGTAACCTGACTTGTGTTTCCATTAATAAAAACACATGGGACGAGAAGAGCAGTGGAAATGAATAGCCTGGAAAAAACCTGAGGGAATAAAAATGTATCCACAGAAGAATTACTGCTTTTTCTGGACTGGCAGATGGTTTGTTAAGTTTGCTGGTCATCCTATTGTATTACCAGCAAAACAAGGGTGTAGTTCAGAAACTCGAGTGGTCAGATGCATTTGCTGGAAGCTTCAATGTTATGCAAGATTAATTTTTCGCTATAATAATTGGAAGGTTGTCCTTCCCCTCTACTCTGCCCTAGTGAAACCACATCTGGAATATTGTGTCCAGTTCTAGGCCCCTCAGTTCAAGAGGGACATAGAATTGCTGGAGAGAGTCCAGCACAGAGTCACAAAGATGATGGAGTAGAACACCTCCCTGATGAGGAAAGGCTGAGGGAGCTGGATTTCTTGAGCTTGGAAAAAAGGAGACTGAGGGGTGACCTCATTCATGTTGATAAATATGTGAAGAGTGGGTGTCAGGAGGATGGAGCCAGGCTTTGCTCAATGTCATCCAATGATCGGACAAGGGGCACTGAGTTTAAGCTGGAACAGAAGAGGTTCCACATACATATGAGAAGGAACTTCTTCATAGCAAGGGTCATGGAGCACTAGAAGGGGTTGTCCAGGGGGATTGTGTAGTCTCCTTCTCTGGAGACATTTAAAACTCACCTGGATGTGTTCCTGACTTGATCTAGGTGACCCTGCTCTGGTGAGGGGATTGGACTAGGTGATCTTTCAAGGTCCCTTCTAATCCCTGATGTTCTGTGATTCTGTGATTAAGGGCCAGTACACAGCCTTCATAGGTGGTATGGAATGTTGAACAGCAAAATACTCAAGAAGTTACCCTCTACTTGTCTATCAGCAGACTTGTGGGAGGTGCACTTGTGAGCTCTGTGTGGCCCATGGATAAGGCACGACTTGTTCCCCTGCAGCTATCCTCTGACACACTCACTACTTGACACAACACAAGTTCAAGGGCAGGATTGGCTCCTGTGAGCCTAAGCCTGAAAGGACTAAGCCTGGGGAGAGAAACAGGCAGAGGGCTTGTTTGATGGTTAAGTCAGAAGGAGAATCCAGTGAAATTGCAGTCTCCACTAGACGCTTCAATTTGCCCCTGAAATCTAGAGACCAGCTGCAGCCCTGAATTTGGCACGTTTGGAAGCACTGAGGAAGGCTTCAAGGGTAACATGTGGAAGATCATACAAGGCTCTGAAGAATGCCAGACCCTCTAAATTCCTTTGGGGGAAATCAGTATGTTTCAGGAAAGAAAACACTTGTTTCCTGCGGTTCACATCATCTCTAAAACTTCCTGGCCCTTTGCAAAGAAGGAGCTTTTATTTAGCTTCTGTAGCCAAGCTCTTAAGACAGGGGTGTATTAGCATTTTTTTGTTGGTTTTAATCTCTAGGAAATGATTCACATCAATGTTAAACTGTCATAGTTTTAAAGTCTTTTATAAGAGTGTGATAACTAGAATTGGGGAAAATAGTTTAGAAGTACCTGTGTGTATGTGTATGTAGAAATATATTCTCTCATCCTATCCACTAGATGGACTCATGAATAGTGTGTTCACAATCAAAACTCAGACTCCTGATGCTGCTGGAGTCTGGCTTTCAGCAGCAGAGTTGGGGAAAGAAGCTTCTGCTCCTGCATGTTCTGTCAGCACAAGGCTAACTATAAATTTCTGGTAGAGAGGATCTGGCTGGCTCCTGATGCTCTCTGGTGATGGTGTTGAACAGACCAGAGTATATATCCAGCTGAGAATCTTACAGATTTCTGAATATACAAAACATCATGTTTAAGTGCTCAGGGTAATTTGAATTAGATGTCTCATATGCTCTCAGAGTGCAAGTGAGGGCTCCCTATGGCTTTAAAAGTGAGGAACTTCTGTGCTGAAATGCTCAAATCATTAGCTGTAGCAGATGTATTTAGAAGATGTCATTCTACTTGAATTCTATTCATATTCTATTTGAAATTACCTACCTATTCACAACCACTCTCTTCACTTAGTTTTATTTCTTTAGTCAAAGGCTAAATTGTTATTGCTCCTCGTGTTGGTTTGTTTCCTTACCATAACCAGCTGCTTTTCACTTTGGTTGATGAGTCTGCTAAATGGTTCAATACTCTCTCAATCTGACCAGCTAGCAAAGGCATTATCATTAACTATTTAATTAAAATAATCATTTGTAAATCATCCTGAACATACAGCTGTAGTTATGCCTACAGTAAGTGGTGGTAGGTCAAGGGAGGTTCTTCTCCCCTCTTCTCTGCATTGATTAGTTTACATCTGGAACACACTGTCCATTTCTGGGGTCCTCAATTCAAGAAGGACAGAAGCTGCTAAAGAGAGTCCAGTGCAGAGCCACCAAGATGATCAGGGGGCTGGACCATCTTTTTAATGTGAAGGGGATGAGAGAGATCTGTTTAGACTGGAGGAGGCTGAGGGGACATCACACAAATGATTTTAAGTATCTGAAGGGCAAGTGGCACTGTGATGGGTTTAGGCTCTTCTCAGTGGTGCCTACTGATAGGACAAGGGGCAATGGGTTTAAACTGGAACATAGGACATTCAATTTGAACATAAGCAAAATCTTTATGGTGAGGAGCACCATAAAAAACACTGCTGGAACAAGCTGCACAGAGAAGGTTGTGGAGTCTCCATCTCTGGAGACACTCAAAACCTGCCTGGACATGTTCCTGTGTGATCTGCTCTAGGAGAACCTGCTCTGAATGGTGCTTGGCCCATACTATCTCAAGAGATCCATTCCAACCTGTATCAGTCTATGATTCTGTGAAATTACCTCCACAGTTATGTTTCCAGCTATCACATAGCTGTCAGAGTAGCACTTGCTCAGTTCTCACATCAGAAACAAGCCAAAGAACAAATTTCTAAATCAAATCTGTGGATACATCTTTCACGAGTATTTAGTGAGAAATGGGTAGATTTACATTGGATGTGAGGATGAAGTTCTTCACCGTGAGAGGAGTGAGAGCCTGGAATGGGTTGCCCAGGGAGGTGGTTATGGCCCCATCCCTGGAGGTGTTTAAGGCCAGGCTGAATGGGGCTCTGGCCAGCCTGGTCTAGGGTGGGGTGTCCCTGCCCATGTCCGGGGGATTGGACTAGATGATCTTTCGAGGTCCCCTAATGATTCTATAATTCTATAATTCTATGAGTTGACTTTGTCCAATGCATGATGTCTTATATCTGGATTACAGCAAACTACTGAATAGGAATGCTCTTCTGAAAAGCTAGCTTGTCGTTTGGGTTTAGCAACAGTGAGAAAGCTAGAAAAGTTTTAAACTTCTTCAATACCACAAAAACCAATCATAGAATCATGGACAATGTATGTGTTATTCTTTTATATAGGCTGAGGGAAAAGAAAAAGGAATCTTGGGAGTTTATTCCTTCCACACTCCAAATGAGAGTTTGACAAAAGATGTTTGACACTGAACTTGCTGTTGTAAACAGCTCAGCTTTGAGAACTATTTGCTCCTTACTTGATTCACTGATATGAAAGCATTTTACTAGACAGCTAACTGTTCTATAATTAAATAAAGATCTTTCCCATACTTCAGAGGTGCTAGTAAACACAAATCACTTGTTTTTAATATGGAAACTGAAGTCGTCACATAGAAAAAGTAGAATTTTCTGAAAGGTGAACTTTAGAACACTTACTGTAAGGCAGTTTTGATCAGTAACTGGCATTCTTCAGCAAGCATTGCTTTTTGTTTGTTCTCTTGGTAATGAATAACAAAATGAACAAATAAAGAAACTACAAATTCAGTCAGTCAGGGAAATCCTTGTCCATTCAGCTTCAAAATGAGGAGCATGCATGTTATGCTGCAGTTCATACTCGTGCTATGCAGTTTACAGGTGGCTGTCTCATTTTTGAGGGAAAGCAGAAGGTAAGTGTCCTTGGTCTTCTGTAGGTGTCTGTAAAGTTTTGTTTCTCCAAGACATAAGCATAAATCTACAAATCAAGCATTTCTAATGGTAGCTTGCTCAGCTATCCGATGGAAAAAGAACGTATTTCTTGCAGTATTTCAAGGAATCAGATAGAAATGGTTTATCCATTTATTTTGGATGAATGTGGGATAATAAAGGTGACTGACAGCAGCTGAAGCCATGTGTCTGGGGGGAGCTGGAGCTCAGGCAACTGTTTTCTATTGCATATTGAGTCCGAAAACATAGCCTAATCTTAATCTTCCTCTCTCTGAAGATGTACAATTTCACCCCGAGAGTAGTTCTATTCGTGCTTAGAGTCTCCTAGTCTGCTTCTTTCTAATTATTAGAAAATAAAGCCTTTGTTTCTTCACTGTAAATCTCACTAGAAGAACTAAATTTACATGCCTACAAAAATATGTGAAAACAACTACCCCACCAGAAATACATTTGCAAGGATGATCACTGCTAAGTGGTGAAAGAATGTGAATCTCATAATACATATACTAGCAATAAATTTGGATCAAATTAAAGCATAGGTTTGATACATGCAGTTAGAAATGGGCCAGCTGGAAGATTATTATTACAGAGAACACAGAGCAGGCAATGTTGTCCAGCAGGTTGGCTTCACATCATACCAAACATTATGCAGCTTCCTGATGATGCTAGCAACAGCAGTTGGCAAAATTATGCCCTCATGTGATGTAACATGTCTCCAAGTTCAGGAGAGCTATGTTTTCTTGATCAGTGCTAATTGTCAAACCAAGACTTTTTTTTCAAGTCATCAACTGGACTAACAGCTCCATTTTGAAGTATGAATTGATGACAGAGCACATAAGGTGTGTGTCCCAAGGGTGTGCTGAGTGTAATGGTGTGATCCAAGACAAGGCATGAGCAATTTTGTAGACAGCTTTTCCTTTCCAAGGGGCACTTTTCTGTCCCTCAAACCTCCAAATAATCAATTGGGGAATATTTCAGTTTCCACATTCATGTCTGAAATTCTTGATCTAACTACCACTTTCAGCAACATTCTTTGGTATTTCAACTGGTTTACCTCCTTTCCTATTTAATTGTGTGACTTAATGTTTCCTGTTTCTGCGTGTTTTTTCAGTAACTGTTTCTCATCAGGTTTAATGTGAAGGTGACAATTTTCCTAATGTCTTTGTTCTTTTTCTAAACAATGCAGTTTAATAAAAAGTAACTTTCATATGTGTCCCTTTGAATTTCCAGATCAGTCTGGATAGTGTGGGCATTGTTGTGTTTCAGAGTTCATGAGAAACACCTGCAGTGCCTTTCCTCTGATTTTTTTTTTTCCTATTTCTACCCGCAAGTAAATCCCATATCCTAAAGCTCTATGTGCAGCAAATCACTTGTAGTTTGTATGCTAACCTGGATTGGGCATGGGGGTGTGGGTATGTTACACAGTGAATTATTTTTGCAGAAGTTTCAGTTGCAATTATATGCAAAAATGTGCCACCTGAAAGTCACATAAAAAAACCTACCATAAACTGTGGCTTGCATATAGTTGATAGCAAGACTTCTATTTACACTGAAAATTTCAATTCAATCTTTTCTACGCGAAATGATTGTTTTAGACTGAAGATAATGACTCATAGGGATCTTTGTCAGACTCTTTACGATCTGTACTAGGTTGAGTATGCCTCTTTAGGCAACCCTCCTAGACACCACTCTGTATGGTCCAGCCTTACTGCCTGCAAGGGATTTTGACAGCACTTTTAAGGTAATAATGCTTAAAACTTCAGAAATGCATTTAAATGTAAACTTCTACAGTACCTAAATAACTGAAAACTTATAGAAATAAGATATCCATCTGCAATGCTATTATATGTTTCAACACATCTTTAAGGTATAGCAGCTAAGGGTTCCCACTTCTTCTACCTTTAAAGACAATCTGTTGGGCTTCAATCCAAGATGCCAGAATAGATGTAGTTGTTCAGAGATTCATGGACTTTTAGTTCAAAACCATCAGCCCTTTTCATGTCACAGCAAGCCTTGCTAAAGACTCAAGCTGCTCATCCTCTAGTGCTCCCAAATCCTTCTCCACAGGTCTGCTTTCAATCACGTCATCCCCCAGCCTGTGTTGCTAATGGTGATTGTGATTCAATAGAATACCATACAGCAACTTTTAAAAAGTTGGCTGGTTATTATGAAGTTAAAGCAAATTGTAGTATTGCTGAAGTGTTTGTAAGGTGAGATAATTACAGGTAATGTAATTCTTTCCAAAGAGATAGGTGAGCTATGTCAAGCTTCAAATACCTTACAGCTTTCTAGAATTCCATGACTGTACAATACATTGAAAAATCTAGGTTGGAAGGGGCTCTAGACATTTTGTATGAAGTTCAAAGCAGTGACTTAAATTAGGTTATCCAAGGGTATTGTCAAAAAGTCTTGAATATTTCCAGTGAGGGATATTCTACCACTTTCCTGCATAATCTAGCTCAATGCTTTATTGCTTTACGATAAAGTTTTAGGATTTTTTTAGTATTCAGGTAGTATTTCCACTGAAATGTCTGCTCCATTTTCTGCATAACTACCTTCCAGAATATAGCCTTTTATGTAGAAGTTTCTAAAAGTTCTGTATACTTTTCTTTTTCATTCACACTTTTGAGTTATAAACATTGCTGTAACACGGTAAGTGTGAAAGCAGAGATTCATAGAATGGCTTAGGTTGGAAAGGACCTTAGAGATCATCTACTCCAACATTCCTGCCCCAGGCAAGGACACATCTCAACTGCATTTGGTTGCTCAAGGCCTCATCCAACTTGGAGTTGAACACCTCCATGGAGGTAGCATCAAATGCCACTCTGGGAAACCTCTTCCAGAGTCTCTCTACCCTTCTAATAGATAACTTCTTCCTAAAATCTATCTTAAGACTACTCTTGTTCAGTTTAAAACTACTTAGTTTTTTTCTGTTATTAAATGTCCTTGTGAAAGTCCCCCTCTGGCCTTCCTGTAGGTTCCCCTCAGAAGAACCTGAAGGATGTTCGCTGAGGTCCCATCAGAGTCTTCTCTGGACTGAAAAGTCTCAACACCCTTAGCCTATCTTCATAGCAAGCATGCTCTAACCCTTAAATCATCATTGTGACCTTCCTCTGGACTCATTTCAATAGTTCTTTGTCCTTCTTATGTTGAGGACACCAGAACTGGACACAGTACTCAAGGTGGGGTCTCACAAGAGCAGACTAAATCGTCTCTCTTGATCTGCTGGCTACACTTGTCTTGATGACTTGTCTGCATGAGTGCACTGCTGGCTTGTGTTGAGCTTCTGATAAATCAACATACCTAAGTCTTTCTTTTCAAGGCTACTCTGCAGTCAGCTTGTAATTGTGCCTGGGACTGGCCTGACCTAGATGCAGGACCTTGCACTTTGACTTGTTGAACCTCATGCAGTTTGCACTGTCCTACTTCTCAAGAATTGTCAAAGTCCCTCTGGTGGTCTCCCTTCCCGCTCTATTTTAGAAACAATGATGTAATGGAGGACAGTGTCAAATGCCTTGCACAAGCCCAGGTAGGTAACAACAGTTCCCCTACCCTTACCCACCAGTATTGTAGCCCTGTTGTGTAAGGCCACTGGGTTTCTCAGGCATGATCTGCTCTTAGTGAAATCACATTGGCTGTCACCAATCACCTTCTTGTTTTGCTTGTGCCTCAGCATAGTTTCCAGGAGGATCTGCTCCATAACCTTGCCGGGCACGATGATGAGACTGACTGGTCTGTAGTTCCCTGGGTTTTCTGTGGTTCCTTATTAGAAACGGAAGTTCTGTTTTCCCTTTTCCAAGGGAAAAGTCACCAGACTGCCATGACTTTTCAAATATGATGGCTAGTATCCTAGGGACTTCAGCAGCCATTTCCCTCAGGATCTGTGGATGCATCTCATCAGGTCCCATGGACTTGTGCAACTTTGGGTTCTCTAGTTGTTTCCAGACCAGATCTGCTCCTACTGTGGGTGATTCTTCACTGTCCCAGACTCATTGCCCACTGTGACTCCGAATACTTGATTCAAGTGGTTACCAGTGTTACCACTTTGCTGTTTCCTTTTTCCAGAATCCCACCTGTTAAAAAGCAACATCCTCATCCAAGGATGTATTTACTGCAGGCCCTAGTTTAAGATCAGGAGACTTCTGAGAAGAGAGCTGCTATGGAGCAGCGGGAAAAACAGGGGAACTGCATGATACAGGTACTTCCAGCAGCAGCTGTATTGCATGCTTACTGCTGGAATGTGTGACAGCAGGAAGTCTGAAGCTGTTGAAGATGCAATAGGTGGAAAGAGACGTTCAATTTAGCATTTCAATAATGACCTACTATGTATGTAACCTGAATATACAGCAGGTAACACCAGAAATCTGAACCAACTAGCATATCTTCCTTGTTGAAATGGCAGATTTCTCAATCTTGTGGAATCAAGTTTTATTTGTTTTGGACTCCTGACATATTTGTATCAGGGAAGGCAGGGTCAAAGAGTGGAGGACAAGGCCCTACCTGCAATGAAAGCTCATACATCACACCGCAGGAGCTGCAGATCTGCTAGTCAGCTGGAGTAAGCAAAGAAGCTCCCATTGTAGAACAGAGACAACAGTATTAACCTGGAGAGATGTGGAGATAGACTTTCTTTGCATTGGGAGAATGTTCAGCCTGTAAGGCAAATTTGGAATAAATTACAGAGTAAACCAGGTAAGTTAGTCTTCAATGATCATCCATTCTTCTGCTTTCCAGCAGTTAATGGCTAAGATAAGGTCACCAGTGAAGTATTTGATTTGGTTTTTAAAATTAAGAAATCATCATACAGTGCTGCAGTTTTTAGTGTTTAACTGCATGCTTTAAAGAATCTAACTTTATATAAAGTGTTGGCCTGGGCACAAAAATGAAAATCACACTAGAAAATACAGGTCCAAGTGGCAAAGCATTTGATTTTAGAAGATGAACAACACTTAGGTGGCTAAACAATTGTCTGACTCACCTGACCATGTAAGTTAGCCTATTAGCAAATTATACCTTTACTTATGAGCCTTCTTTCCACTCAGGAAAGTGTGTAAACTTCTGCCCAGGCTTAGGGGCAACCCAAATAAAGTTAAAACCCAAAAAAGTCAGCACAAAGACGTGTACTGAAGTGCTACTCTATTTATGATGTGCTGCTATGCCTTTGTCTTCAGCTTTAATGATGGGGAACCGCCATTCTCTGAACAGGGGGACGGCAATGCTCTGCGTACTGTTTGTTTCCAATAACGTGACCCACCAGAAGAGCATGACTATGCACAAAGATCTAAATAAAGGGGAAAATGGCTGTCTTATTAAGTTTTCTAAAACATTTGAAACGTAATTTTAAACCACCAAAGAGTTTTGGAATAGGCATTTCTTTATACATCCAAGAACTGCTATGGAAGTGAAGCAAAAAACAGCTGAAGATGCTTACAAAATATGCAATATAAGCAAACTGGCATGCTGTTTTAGCATACTGCTCAGGACTGTACCCAAATGTTTTGTTTGACAGCTCT
Organism: Phoeniculus purpureus; assembly: GCA_028565055.1. NCBI lineage: Eukaryota > Metazoa > Chordata > Aves > Bucerotiformes > Phoeniculidae > Phoeniculus > Phoeniculus purpureus. Next base: position 3,604 of record JAOXOE010029843.1, on the reverse strand, counting down.
TCAGAAAAAGCTTTCCACAGGGAAACAAGAGAACTGAATGCTCCATCTCCAACAGACTGTAAGCTGAGCAGCTGGAGTGCATGGGGACCCTGCGACCCATGTACCTATCAAAGGGTAAGCTATAGTTGGAGTTCTTTTTTCCAAAGCCACAAAGAAGGGGATATTTTTTCACCTACCTTTTTGTTATAAGAAAATATCAAATTGAACTCGTTAGTATAGTATGTTCAAAACCAGGCACTTATTTTCTTAGGAGAGTTCTTCTTATGAGACTTAGAAAAATGAGCCTTGAAAGCGTACAGACTATATATGATGCATTTCATCTTTGGATTTAAAAAAAAATTTGAAGTAGTGAATTAAACTGTATAGTGAAAAATTGTGGAATCATAGAATGGTTTGGGTTGAAAGAGAACTTTAAGATCAGCTAATTCAAACCTTCCTGCCATGAGCAGAGACATTCCCCACTAAACCAGGCTGGTCAAGTTCAGCCTGGCCTCAAACACTTCCAGGGAGGGGGCAACCATAACCTCTCCGGGTAACCCGTTCCAATACCAAGACATTAACTGAATCCTAGAATCATAGAATTGTTTAGATTGAAAAAAAACCCCTTTAAGATAGTCTGGCCCAACCATTAACCTAAGTTTATGAAGCCCACCACTAAACTGTATCCTTGAGCCCTTGCCTGGCTTTTAAACATGCAGAAATGGCAACTGAACTTCTTCCCTGGGTAACTTATTCCAGTGCTTAATGAAGATTAATGAAATGCTTTTCAATGAAGTTTTTTTTCCTAATGTCTAACCTAAACTTCCCCTGTCATGAGGAGGCCATTTCCTCCCATGATATTGATTGCTACTTACGAGAAAGTTCCTGCGCATCTTTCTTTTTTTTTTTTTTTAACACCAGGAGCTGCACCTATGGGTTTTCAACCTTCATTTTGCAAAATTCTAAGTTCAGTTGAAAATCCTTCTGTTCCAGTAGTTGTCTTTCCTCTCTAAGCTATGTTAATACTGTTATTTATCTTTTAAGTTTCGTTCTAGAAATATTGAAAGATTCGGACAGTTTGGAGGAGTACCTTGCCTGGAGCCCTTAGGAGAAACCCAAAGCTGTAAAACCAGCCAAGTCTGTCCTGAAGAACCAGAACCAGACTGTGGTACTGACTTTCAATGCAATTCTGGTAGGTTTTGTTTTCATATCGTAGTGAGTTATGCAGTAACTCAGGAACCTGCATTCACTTAGTTATGGGAAGCACTTTAACTTAATCGGTTTCCACTGAAGACAGTATACATATAAACAATTGATGTATATTTCAATGCTTTTCTAGTTGGGGATCATTTCCTAAAGTATTACCTTATTAGTGGGCTTTAAAGAAATGTCCCCAGTGTATAGTCAGGTGGGTTGCAAAGTCACGGCATCAAAACCACGGCATGAACAAAGCATGAGAAGGGGAACTGTTGCAGAGGCACTCAGAACAGACAGCAGCAGCTACCAGAAAAACGTGGGTTTGTTGCAATCAGTGTTGCCTGGCACAACTGACAACACATAAATTTAGATGACAACACATAAATTTAGATGTCAGTGGGTAATATACTACTGTGCAGCAAAATTCCTGAACTTTGAGGAGTACTCTAAGAGACATGAGCAAAAATGTTTGCGCACTCACTCATATGAGGGAGAATCTCCCACTCAGGAGAAACCAAAACAAAGGCCACTCACTGCAAGGCGGGGTGAGGAGTCACTTTATCCCAGGAAGTGTCCTTGGACAGCATCTGGATCCAAGGGAAGAGTCCCCAGGTGCCAGAATGCTCCAATGAATAGTGGCTCAATTTCTGCTCTTTGTCAGGGCTCCGTTTATACCCCAGTCATACGTGAGCTGCAGTCATTCTCGTTATTTGGGTGTAAACAAAGACAGGCTGAGGGGCCCAGAAGCTAGGGCACCAAGTGATACATCAACAAGTGTACTTTGTCAGTTATTTGGGTAAGAGCTGGTCTCACTCAGGTCTTTGCAAAGGTGGGGAAAGGGAGGAGAAGGAGGCTGCACCTGCCACAGGTACTTTCCTCACACCTTCCGTTATAATTTATGTCTAATTTATATTTGTTTCCTGTAATTTGCACTTCATTGTTAAAACCTGACCATACTGTGAATGTCCTTTCATCTAGTATTACTGCTTCACGTGCTACAGGATCACTCTGTTGTATGAAAAATCACAGTGAAAATCTAGAACTGAAGAAATGTTAACAAAATGGACAGGGAGGACCAAAGTTGGCATGATTGATGTTAACTGGAGAGCAGAATACATCTAGATTCAGAACAACATGCACACTTGTAAAGTAATGTAGGCATGAAATACAAGTTAGTATAATATTGCTTGAGAATACAAATCGTTAAAGTTTTGGAGAGTACAGTGTCCAAATAATACAACTTGAAAATCAAACAATTCAAACATAGGTGAGACATTTAAAGTTCATCTTGCAAAAAACCACATTTATTCAATGTTTTACGTTTAATTAGGTCGATGCATAAAGAGACGACTCGTGTGTAATGTCGATAATGACTGTGGAGACTTTTCCGATGAAGACAACTGTGAATCTGGTGCACGATCACCATGCCGTAATCACGATATTGATGTGTCTGAAGTTGGCAGGACTGCAGGGCAGGGGTATGTAAAGAAGGAAAAAAGTAGTCTTCATCCTTGTTCATTACTGTCTCCAAAGCCAGCTGAAAACACTGAATCACACAGATATTTCCAAAAATTTGATGTGAATTGTGTTGGCATTTGTATTCAGAAATGCTGTGTAGCTCTTGAAAGAACACCTGGCTACTGTATTGTTGTGTATACTTGTATATATTGTATATAAAGCATCTCTACAGGAGGTACAAATCAAATGTTATGCTAATACACAGATCTGTATATCGAAGTTAAAATCGTTAGTATTTATATGTAAACATTATATGTATGAATACTTTTCAAATGACTTTTCATAATGAATCAGTCATTCCCATTTACTTTACTAACATGTATATCTAAAAGGGAGAGAATTCATCTTGATTGTTTATACAATAATCAAGGATGCGTTACTACCACAGCACTCTGCCTGTGGCTTCTTTCCAGTATCATGCTTTCTACTTCCCAGATCTTCGCTATTTACAACAGTTTTCTTCATTAATCTAAGTCAAAGATCAGTAATCTGGTGGCTGCACTAAAAGAAGAGGTGGAAAGACTGAGAGCTATAAGAGACTGTGAAAGGGAAATTGACTATTTCCATAATGTAATATGGAAATGTAATGTAATATTTCCATAATGTAATACCACACCTTATCTAGGGTTAACACTTAGTGGATCAGTGGGTCCAATATCCTCCCATCTGCAAGTCTCTCAGCCTCCATGTAGTAACCCACAGGAGCAGGGTCAGTGGGAACAGGTCTCCGCCCGACAGAACAAATGCAAACAGAGCAAGTGTGCTAAATTAAGAAGTTTACCACGTACAGTCCACTTGCAGAACAGGTATGAGGCTCTGCAGGAAGAACAGGCCATCAGCAAGGATGAGGACTTCAAAAGCCCAGTAACTGCACCAAAGACAGGTTGCCTCAGGCCAGCCATCAAAACCA
>JAOXOE010029842.1:0-13864 GCA_028565055.1 Phoeniculus purpureus | reverse complement strand
GCAGGTTTTAAACGTCTCCAGAGAAGGAGACTCCACAACCCCCCCTGGGCAGCCTGTTCCAGTGCTGCCTTTTACCCTCGAGAAAACCCAGGCTAAAAAAACAGTGCTATCAGTGTAAGAGAAACCTTTGCATGGTGCCTGTTTAAACTGCTGTCTGTGTAGTGACGGGACGTGGCACACATGAATCATTTCTTGCTAGAATCTGGGTTGATTTGCAATCATATCAGAATTCAAGGCAAAGAGGGCTGCTTGGGGATAGTTGATTGGCTATTTCAAAATCTTAATGCCTTTTTTTGACTAGTCTGAGTACACATACAAATGGTTAGCTTGTTCGCTTGAATTCGAGCCCAAAGAATTTTAGCCTGAGCAGATGCCGATACTGAATTTTATAATCAAATGCATAATTCATAATTTTCACTGTTGCTGGTTTGCAGCATAAATAGAAGGAGCAATTAAATCAAAATAGGAGCAATCAGAATGTTGTGCAACTTGTCAAGGAGCCCACATGTAAAATCTCATTTTCTATTGTAAAATAAGGTTTTGAAATAGCTGTAGAAGGTTGCGTTTTGGCAGGCTGACAATTCCCTAGTAAATGAACAGAAGCAAACAAAAAAATGCTCTGAGATAAACAAATGGTCTGTGATCAATCCTCTGGTTGCGCATCACTGTCTTAGTCATGCTGTCATGGGGTAGATCAAGGTAAGAGGTAGGGGAGATCTTTCTGACGTTTGTAGCCAGAGATTAGCTCTTCGAAGCTTTGTCTTCTCACCTCATGCTATGAAATTGCCCGCACCAATCAACTATCAATAAAATACATCCTTTTATGCAGAATCTGAACCCACTTTCCAAGAAGGACAATTTGGCTTTAAATAGCTTATTGCTCGATGGGTAGATTTGATCTATTCTCCTATGCTGTGTGGGAAGATCATACTTCCATTTGGTCCAGGGAACTGTGCTGCTTAGGCATCCATGTCCTGGTGGCCAGCAGGATGACCGTGAGCCAGCAATGTGCTCTTGTGGCCAAGAAGGTCAACAGCATCCTAGGGTGGATTAGAAGGTGGGCAATTAGTAGATCAAGAGAGGTTCTGCTTCCCTTCTACTCTGCCCTGATGATACCACATTTGGAATATTGTGTTCAGTTATGAGCCCCTCAATTCAACAAGGATATGGGACTGCTTGAGAGAGTCCATCCTCTTTCTGGCTTTGCGCTGGAGTGGAGTATCTACCTGATGAGGAAAGGCTGAGGGAGCTGGGTCTCTTTAGCTTGGAAAAAAGGAGACTGAGGGTGACCTCATTAATGTTGACAAATATGTGGGTGTCAGGAGGATGAAGCCAGGCTCTGCTCAGTGGCATCCAATGGTAGGACAAGGGGCAATGAGTGTCAGCTGGAACACAGGAGGTTCCACATCAATATGAGAAGGAACTTCTTCACAATGAGGGTGACAGAGCACTGGAAGGGGCTGCCCAGGGGAGTTGTGGAGTCTCCTTCTCTGGACATGTTTAAAACCCACCTGGACATATTCCTGTGCAACTTGATCTAGGTGATCCTGCTGTGTCAGGGAGATTGGACTAGAGGTTTTTTGGGGCCCTTTCCAATCCCTAATGTTCTGTGATTCTGTGAAAACCAGTTAGTTCATTCACAGTGCACTAATAACTGCTTATTATAAGGTTAGATATGTCTAGAAAAATAAGGATTAAGCACTACGACAAAATCTGTGACTGCCTTCACAGCCATGTAAGATCACTCCTATTCCAGCTCTGAGTGACAACAATTATCAGAGACAGATTTAGACCACAGGGGGAAATGATGACGAATTGACATTAGCAATAACACACAAAGGTTAACTCCTCTAAGAAGTTGGTCACTTCCTAAAATTTGCTTAATAGTTGAATCTTCCATCAGATTAATAGAGAAGTCATTATGAGAAGTGTCTGGGAACATGCTAAGAGAAAATATATACGGGCTACTGAAACTAATGAGGACTTGTTAACACACAGCACTCCCAAAATAGCAAAGAAAAGCTGTGATGCAGGGAGGAATATAGAGATAGAAGTGTGATTTTTTTTTTTTCTTTTTTTCTATTAGTGGCAACAGAAACTTTAGAAAGCTTTTTAAAACAATGGAAAACAATCATTAATTCTGTATACATTAGGTAAGGTTATAGTTTTTCTTTGCTAGAACTCATCAAATGAAAGTTACTTAAACTGATAAGAACTTGGTTCTGAGAACTGTCCTCTGCAGAGAGTGGAAGTACTTCTGAAGCAACATTAAATGTCTTGGCATCATTACGGTCACAGAGACAAGCAGAAAGCATCAGTAACAGAGTTCTTTGTATGAAAAATAAAGAGGTGTGTGTAGACTCCCAAGGAATGCAGCCAACCTTAAGATGACCACAGGCAGCTGTTCAAAGGCTGAAGGCAAGACCCATTTAGAAAACCACTGAGCAAGAGTTTCCCTACATTAGACCTTTGTATAGGTATTTATCTTTTGGTGAATATAAGATGGTTCATGTGAAACCTTGCAATATGTTCCTAGAAATTTTAAATAATGGGCAGGGGTCTTGCAAGCCAACCTGCAGAGGGTTATGGGAAGATGAAATTCCTGCTCTGAGCAAAGCTTCGAGCACTATGCTACTATTCTTCAGGTTGCTACCTGTTGCAATTTGAAAATTACCAGAATTTTCGGATGTATAGATTTGTGCTTTCATGAGGAAAAAGGTGCTTCTGGCCCTGGCCTTGGCTCTGAACTGATCCCAGCTTCGACCCAGCCCAGCTCTGGGCTTTTTTCATGTGTGATTCTGTTAAACTCTTCTGCCGGCAGACACTGCTCTGTTGGGCAGGTTAACAGACCTTTGCCATCTTGTTGTACAGCTTAGGTGCTGACATAGTGCTCAGGTGTCATGATCCTCAGATCCTCAATAGTGCTCAGGTGTAAGTTAAAATGGATTCGTGAGAGGTCTGATCAATTTGTGATTCTTAAAATCCAGAAATAAGGTGAATCTGCCCAGGGGTATTCGTCAACACAGTTTACTGCATGAGATAGAAGAGAAAGAGAGTGATGAAGCAAGAAAAGGAAGGAAAGGAGAAAAGAAGAGGGATAAAGAGTGGGGAGAGAGTACATTCCACCACAGGAGGGTCTCTGTCTGTTTCCAGGGGTCCTTGGGTCCTTCAGGTGATTTGTAGCATCTTGCTGATCTCCTCTGACGATTGATTAGTTTTTGGGGGCGGAGCTTCCAATTCTGTCTAAGAAGCTGTCCTTTTGTACCTTTCTAACTCTCCTCCTTCACAAGGTGAGGGGCAGCTCTCTGTTGATCTAAAGCAGAGTTCTTTGTCTTCTGCTTGCTGCTGAAGTCATACTGAAGGACTAAGGTCAAAGATGCATCTTCTCTGGGCCACTGAGGCTGAAGCTGCAGGAAGAGCTGGTGATAGTGGGACACCTGGGCTCTCAAGGCTAAGAACACTGCCTCGTGTAGCCAGTGCTGGAGGGCTGCATAAGTCTTGCTGCCATCTTATCAGGCCACCTGGCTGTGAATGCTGTCTCTTTTATCAGTTGTTCTTGTTTGAGCAGCCTGAGAAAAGGGTCCTTTCATGCCTCTTTAGAATCAGTCCAGCTGTGGGGTCAATAATCAATACATTTCAGTGACTGACATGAGATATGAAAGTTAAAAGCTCTGTCAGGTTATGGGGTTCTGTATTGCACTGGAGGAAGAGAAACTGAATTATGCAGAAGCTAAGAAACCTACCATTTTGTCTGGTTGCATATTCAAATACCAAATACAAAGATTTATTTATACCTACTCCGTAGTGTTTCAGCACTTAAATATAAATCCCTCTAAGAGAATTAGGAAATTCTCACAGACATGATGTTCAGATATATTTTTGAAAAATGACAATGCAGTAGCCATTTGAGCTCATTTGTGTAAAATGTTATGCCGTTGAAACAATCTCCTTAGAAGTAGATCAGAAGGGAAATATATTTGTATGACTTTAAATCTACAGAATGGTCCTCCAAGAATTCAGGAGCCATCAATCAGTACCTCACATTGCTACCTAAAGTGTCTTTAACAGACAAAGAATTCGTAGGTAATTTTTTTGGCACTGAGCCTCTCTTCAACACAACACATTATGTGTAAACATGCAAATTACTTGGCTTCCAACAAGTCTCCTATAGAGGTGCATCCTAATTACATTTAAAGTCAGACTGGGGTTTTTTTAATTAGGATAAATTATAAGAATGTTACTGTTTATGGGAGTGTTCTTTATGGTTTACGGTGTACAAATGCAGTGTAATTTCTAAAATTACATCAAACACTGGTAGCACATTTTATTTATGCCTCTGCAGTACATTAAAACCATAAATGGTTGATACTGTCAACAGAATGGGAAAGCTATAAACATTAGTTAAATTAGAATATAGTAGAGAGTGTGTGTATGTGTGTCACAGAGAGAGAGAGAGAGAGAGAGAGAGATATCAGGCAGAAGATAGTAGCTGTATGTTTAAATGATTTTCTTACATAAATGGGCTACACCATATTGCATTTATTAAAATAGATTTATGGAACATTAACCGTACTACTAATTTTTGGTAATTAAATACAAAAATGACCCAGGCTACCAATCAAGATCACTTCTCATGCTTGTGGACTAGGGAATAAATTCTAATCTCTGTTACACTGGTCAAATTCTATCAAAACCAGTGAGTCATTTTGTATTTGAACATGGGTAAAGAAAGGCAAACATTTAATATGGCTGTGCTAGACTTTCTGTCAGTTTATATATACCTAGCCATCCCAGGTCACAGTGTTCTTCTCTCTTTCTCTTACTTTATACTGTACACAAATGCACCCATTTCAATATATCAAATTGATATCAAATTATGGTCACAAATTTGGGAATTCCCAAATTCCCTGGGTAACATGGTAACAGACCACTGAAACAGGCTCCTCAGAGAGGTTGTGGAGTCTCCTCTGGAGACGTTCCAAACCCACTTGGATGTGTTCCTGTGCAGTCTTCTCTAGGTGATTCTGCTCTAGCAGGGGGAAAGGACTAGATGGTCTTTGTATCATCTTCCAACCCCGCCTTTCCCTGATTCTGTGATATTCAAAACACATGATTTATTAATCACATTCAGCAACAAACAAAGGAGAAAAAAGGGTAAGAAAGTGAATGAACTTTGTGGAAACCAAACCAAACCAAACACCCTTGCCCATGCTACATAAATCCATCAGTGGCATGTGTACCAGGGCTTTTCCACACCACTTGATGTGGAAACACTTGGTGTGTCTTGTCTATAACAAAGCTGGAGGGAAACTTGTTCTGTAGCAAACTCTTTACCTGTCAAGGTAAGTAATGTGAATGTCTGGTCAGAAGTCACAGCTGCAATGCCTAGAGCATATTCCTTCAGGGGAATATTGTAGTTTGGTCATGAAGACTGCAGAGGAGTTGCAAAGCCTAGTTGATAGTGGACCCGTGAAGATAGACCAACCTTGTTACTATCTAGGTAGAAGTGGTTAGTTAAGCTTAACTCACTGCTTTATATACTAAGGATGTGAGATCGTGACATGCTGTACTACTTCTCTATTCATCCATTTGCATCCTGCCTCTTTAGTACTCACCTGTTTCAGTTTGAGAAAGCTCATCACTGCACAACACTGTACTGTTCTTCAGTAACATCTTTTCCTGTAGTTTTTTTCATTTTGTCTTTCTTATTTGAGTCCTTTGGTTCATGCTATATTTTAATTGTTGCTTCTATACTTCCTTCAGCCTCTGTTTATAGCACTTTGAGACAAATTCAGGTTCCTAATTGCTGTCCTCAACATCTTTCCTGGGCTGTTCTACATGTTTTACCCAAAGCTCTTTGAAGACTAATGACCAACAGCTTCTCATTTCTGATGCAGCAGACCTCTACCCTCCAGTAGGAGCTTATTCTTCATGATGGAACTCAGTCTTCCCAGCTGTTGGTCTCAAACAAGGGCCTAAATTTTTCCTAAAGTGCTCTTGTATACCTCATCATTTTATTCCCCCTGAGAGAAATGCATATATTTACAACAAAGACCCCAGGAAACATGCTGCACGAGACACATGATGGTATGCTGGCATGCACTTCTCCCCTGGGCCTGGAGATAAGAGATGAGCCAACAAAAGACAGATGTAGAAGATTCTTAGACAGAGCAGTGATAAACACTATCTAAATCTGTGTAGAAGAGAGGGAATAATCCTGAACTTTAACTAATCTCTTTTTTCATCTTCTCACTAATTACTCTGTGCAAACTTTAAATCTTTATTGTTAAAATCCCATTATTATTCAAAGCCAAGCTGGACACCTGAAAAAAACCTGCTTTTGTTTTCAATGAACTCTCTGCTGTGCTAGTCTGTCTCTTTGTGATTATTACATTTACATATTTATAATATTTTCAGTTTAGTTTGTAATAATTTAACAAATGACTACAAATGTCTTTTGAACTCTAACAGGTCAGTAAACTAGAAGAGATTATGCAGTAGTGTGAGTCACAGAATCACAGAATGTTAGGGGTTGGAAAGGACCTCGAAAGACCATCTAGTCCAATCTCCTTGAGAGACAAGGATCACCAACATCATTTTGCACAGGAAAATGGCCAGGCAGGTTTTAAACATCTCCAGAGAAGACGACTCCACAATCTTCCTGGGAAGCCCATTCCAGTGCATTGTCACCCTCACCAGGAAGAAGTTCCTTCTCCTATTTATGTGGAACGTCCTATGTCTTAGCTGACACCCACTGCGTCTTGTCCTATCATTGGATGCCAATGATCATACATGTGACCCAAGTGTAATTTATTTTTGTTGATGCATCTTTTCAGAAACTCAAAAATATTTCTGCTGAAATGTCATCATTAGGTGACCTGAGTCCTCGTAGGCTGCTCTAAGTTCAGTGTCTATTATAACAGAGAGATTTGTCAGAATAGAGCAAAATAACACTGACCTCTCTTGCATTCCCTTTGTTTTTGCGCCTGGACAATCCTTCTGAGCACCTTTAAAGTCACCTCTACTCGCCATTCCTTGTGACTTGTATTTATTTGTCACATTTGTCTGTCTATTGCACAGAAAGATTAATATTTGATTATCTATGACACTTTGCAAGCGAATGGACACTTCGCAGTGGCTGCCAGGTGGACAGTTATTGTTAATGACAGTTTCCATTGCAAAATGTTTTAATTTTAGCACTCTGTGTTTAGTAACAGAAATATTTAGGTTCCATAAAAAAGTAAACGAATTGAAATGCAAAGTTCTATCTTCCTGTAGGTTTGGAAACACTGTATGAATCTTTATTCCCTTAGATATACTATGTAGGAAACTTAAGGAAATGACTTTTCTGAGATATTTCTATTGCCATGAACAGAAGGAAGAAACGCATCTTTCAAAATCCAGCCTATAGTAATTTATATCCTTCATAGAATAGCCTGGGTTGGAAGTGACCTCCAAAGATCATCTAGGCCAACCCCTCCTGGCAGTGAGCAGGGACATCTTCAACTAGATCAGGTTGCCCAGAGCCTTGTCCAGCTTCATCTTGAATATCTCCAGGGATGCAACCTCAACTACCTCCCTGGACAACCTGTTCCAGCATTCAGCCATGCTCCTTCTAAAAAACTTCTTAACATCCCATTTCAATCTGCCCTTCTGTCATGTGAGACCATTGCCCCTTGTCCTATCACTACAGGCCTTTGTGAACAGCTTTCTTCAGTCTCCAGCCCTCTTTAGCTTTCTTATAGGCCCCCTTCAGGTACTGGAAGGGTGCTGTTTGGTAAAAGTCATAAAGTCTTATTTCAGAATTTTTCACATTTTAAATACATTTATTTTCATTCTGTCATGGAAATTGTTGCAGGTTCATAGCTGGACTACAGCAGCCTGAAGTGCATCGCTGAGTTAAAGGGTAGGGCAGGTGATAATTACAGGAACAGTCACTACAGGTAATTCTCTTCAAAGGAAGCTGACAACTCTAAAGCAACATTTGCATTAAAAAAACCCAAACAAGACAGCAACTGTCTTTAAATCTCTGCTAAGAGAACCTTGTACTTTCTTTAAATCTCTGCTAAGGAAGTATCTTCTAGTATTGCACAAAACAAGATATTTTTGTAGATCAACTTCTAATTAAATAAAAACCCCCCAAACCTCCACCTCAAGGAATGATGGTTGTGGAAGGATTGCCTTGAGTTACGCATTTCACTGAGCTCAGCTCTGCTGTCTGTGTAAATACTTGGCAAATGAACATAAGTAACGTTGGCTTGCACGTCTGATACTTTAAAGCCTGCATTCAATAAATATGTCATACAACATAGTCAAGAATTTTATATTAATGGAGAGTGGTTATTTGGACACACTCAATAATTTATAACCCCACTACTACAAGCAAAGAGGTATCCTAACTTCATTATATTGTCAGTTGTTAACAGTGATATTGAGGTCAGGCAAAGTAATATTCATTTTAAATATTAATGATAGGAATTTTTTCAGGTTGTGTTTCCATATAATATCTACAAGTCTTTTTTGGTCTGTGTGAACAGGGTATTAATTTGAAATATACGGTATGTTAATATTCCATTAATTTTTGTTCTGATGCCATGTGCTCTCAATATGCTCTCAGAGTGGAAACATGTACTTTTTATGTTGGTATTATGCTGTGTTATTACTGCTGACTCCAGCATTAATCCAGGGATGCTGCATAACTTTCTAGATGATGTGATGGTACTGAACAGCAGTCTGCTGTCTTATCTTTTTTAGAAGAAGAAGGTATAGAATCATATCATAGAATCATTCAGGTTGGAAAAGACCCCTGGGATCATCTAGTCCAACCATCAATCCTACTCTACAAGTCCATCCCTAAACCAGATCCCCCAACACTACATCTAAGTGACTTTTAAACACACCCAGGGATGGTGACTCAGCCCATTCTAGTGCCTGACCACTCTTTTAATGAAGAATCTTTTCCTGATATTAACAGGAATAAAAATAATCCCTCCTTTCTCCTTGTGAATAAAGAAAGCTTTGAGTATGCACCATTTTTTTAGTTAAACTGTCTACAAAAGGAAAAGCTGATAAGTAATTAAAACCTTTTAATTTATTAAATCAGATTTTTAATACTTTCTCAATCGTGTCCACTAATCCAAGCTACATTTCATAACTTACCTGTGGGGAATCTTATGCGAGACAGTGTCTCCCGCACATACATCCATGTCTTCCATATTTTCCTCAACTGATATTTAGTAATGGGAGGGGACGATAGTCATTTGTCATCATGCTCATGGAATGCTGAGCATAAGAAGTCTGAATTCTAGTCATCTAGATGCCATATGGCCTATTAGTAATGGATGTTATTAATGGTACATTTTAAAATTTCAGAATAAGTGGAATGCTAAATTAAGACATTTTTCACATCCCAGTCAGAAAGGACAAAAAAGAAAATGGATCCCAAACGTTTCATTTCAAAGCCACGGACTACAACTACTTTTAAGAACATACGTATAGCCAAACGTAGAAAGAATCTAAACTTCTCAGATGCAGAGAGGTACTTCTCTTAAAGTAAAAGAAGAAAGCAGTTTCAGAACCCTCTGCTCTTATAAACATATGGCTTCTGCTGTATTTCTTTTTAAAAATACATTTATGCATATAGATATGCACACACATACATAAAAACAACAAATGGTTGACAGAATCATAGAATAATTCAGGTTGGAAAAGACCCTTGGGATCATCGAGTCCAACCATCAATCCTACTCTACAAGTTCAAGCTTGAAGCCCTTCCCGCTGTTTCTGTTGCTAATTACCTGTGAGAAGATTCCAGCACCAACATCTCTACAATGTCCTTTCACATAGCTGTAGAGAGCAATGAGGTCTCCCCTTAGCCTCGTCTTCCTCAAACTCTTTCAAGCTCTCCTCATCAGATTTGTTCTCCAGGCCCTTCAACAGCTTCACTGCCCTCCTCTGTACTTTCTCCAGCACCTTGATGTCTAGCTTGTCCTGAGGTGCCCAAAACTGTACACAGTACTCAAGGTTCAGCCTCACCAGTGCTGAGTACAATCACCCCCCCACTCCTGCTGGGCACACAGGCCAGGATGCCATTGGCCTTCTTGGCTACCTGAGCACAGTGCTGGCTCATATTCAGCCACCTGTCAATTAGAACCCCCAGGTCCTTTTCTGCTAGACTGCTTTCCAGCCACCCTACCCCAAGCCTGTAGCGTTGCATGGGATTGTTGCTTGTCCAGTCAATGTGGATTCAGTTTGATCAGGCTGGACATCAAAACAACACTTGGATTTTTGACTGTTTGGACATGGGCAATCATTTCTGGCTAAAAATTTGACCACTAAGGTGGAAATGGGAGGTCTTTTTTTTTCCTGTTCATTACTGTGAATGAACAATAACAACACCCCCCCCCCCCGCCATGTCTCAAAATACATTATTGACATTCTCTCCCTCTTTAATATCTGACCTTCTCAGAGCTTGACAGGACCCAGAGACCTCTAAACTGGATGAGCTTCATCCCATCAGCTAACCTGGATTTGCTTGCAATGCTTACTTGAATTCCTCGCTGTGTTCATGGGTCAGTGAGTGCCTGCTGTGCATTTACACCACATTATTCATTTATGCTTTCTGCAAGTTGTCAGTGCTGGGGAAAGGGGGTTTGTTTTGGATATAATCAATTAAAAAAGCATCTTGCTCACAACAATTAATGACAAACTGTTAACTCATTTTTTTTTTTTTACAAAATGCAGAACAAATATGTCATTAATTGTGCAGTTTAGATGCACTACAAGACTATCCTTCCAATGTGTGGAAACTAAGAACTGGATTAACCCCTAAGAGTACTAGACTGCATCCACAGAAGCTCTGGTATCACGATCATTCATTAAGTGTGGGAGCAGAAGTAAGACTACTACCACTTTGTTAAAGAATCACGTTTATAACCTTAGAAGTGTATTTTGTGGATTATAATGGGAATTCTTAGATATATTTTCTGGACTTTTTTCCAGATCCTTTTGTCTTCTACATTTCTGTTGATACTTGGGATCTGGCAAGCTTTTGGGACTCCAGTGGGACAGCCAGGTACTGGATGAGGTGTCTTGTATCATAAATTTCAGTCTTGAAGTCCTTTTGTTTCCAGGGATGGTCTTGGCCCTCACTTGGTCTAACGAAGCTCAGACAAATAATTGGGCCACAAGAATTTGTGTTGTAACTTAGTAGGTAAAGTTGACTTCAAACCAGAGAAAACTGTATTTTACAGAAAACTGATTCTGATATGTAATTGATCTGCTGCTTCTATTTATTGTTTAGGTTTTAAATGCCATCCCATGTCTTGTGCAGTCTTTCTGTCCACCCATTGGTGTCTGTCCCCAGTAACTCTGAGCACAGTGACTAACAACATTTCATAGAAATATAGGTGTCTGAAAGATAACCGTGCTGCTACAAACTTCAAGTGCAATTGACTGCTGTCTTGCAGACAGCAGATGCAAATGAGAGCCTCCACTACAGGAAAGGAAGGCAGGACTCAGCTGTGACTTGCTCTGAAAAAGCTGCTGAACCACTGTTGACTAGTAATAGCATCATGTCTATTTCTGGGTTAGGACATAGTAGTGGTTATTACAGGAAAAAGGAAGAAATGGGATGTTCAAAGAAAAGGACACAATCTGTAAGAAATCAAGTGCTTTCTGGATTTTCAAAGCAGCTAGATTTCCCTTTTCTCTTTCCCTTTCCTTTTCCTTTCTTTATCAGTGTTCTAAATTGTATCTTGATACTTAGATTACTCTGTAAATTGTGGGAATGCACTGTAAGGAACACATTTGAAATACATCACTGACAAACTACCTAAGGGATACAGAATGACCAGTATAATGTTCTTGACAAGAATATCACTCATTGATTCAAATCTTCACAGGATATGATCAGACCTTCACTAATCCCATCCCTTTTCTAGCATCACTGTTTTCCATCTCTCTGGAATCACATGCAGAAGACACAACTGCAGCAGCAGGAAAAAACCAAGTCATTTTACACTGCTGTGTTCCCCTTCCTGATTCTGTCCTGGAAGTGTCGGTCTCTTTGTTTTATGGTGTGCTGAGATAAAGTCAAGGAATGCTGAGAGAACAGTAGGGCATGACAGCACTGCACTGATTTCTGACTCATCTGAAAGTTGATGTCATTATTCAGTGTTGGCCCCATTATATATAGTACGTTAATTTATCATCAAAGTTAATTAGTTGAAGTAGTGTTGCAGTTTGAAAATTACCAAAATTTTCAAATGTATAGGAGGATTTGTTCTTTCGTGAAGAAAAAGGTGCATCCAGCCCAGTCCCAACTCCAACCCAGCCCATCCTGGTCCCGGCTCCAACCTGGGCCAGCTCCAAGCTAGCACCATGGACCAGAGAAGCAAGAACTTAGCACCGATCTATAGGGCAACATCCAGCGACCTGTGGTGAGCTTAAGAATACTCCACTTTCCCCTGTAGCTGAGGCAGAAGGAGAGGAAGAGAGACAGGAGGAGAAAGGAACTCTCTTGGCCACATTTGCGGCATTAGGGAGGCCCTTGCTGGTGCCAGTCATGCGGTCAGTCACCATCTTGAGCTCCACACATGGCCGGGGCCATGCAGCCAGTCACCGCCATCTTTGAGCCACTGATCAGCAGGCAGAGAGAGTGTCATTTCTGCCACTGAGAAAAGACTGGGGATGCTCGAGTATTGGGGAAAGAAGGAGCCTTGGGAGAGGCATCTGAGAATTCCTTCGTGCTTAGCTGAAGGAAGCAGAAGGACTCGAGAATCCTTAGACCTTGGGCAAGGAAGAGAAAGACTGGTTTCTCTCTGAAAGCACATCTTCTGCATTGAGGAGTGCAGTTCCAGGTGCTGAGGAACAAGACCTGTCCGATCAGTGTTTTGCTGGAGAAGCTACACTGAAGAATTGAAGAGTTTGCCGGTCTGGAAAGCCAAGAATCCAGTGTCTGCAGACGAAAAAAGGTGACACAAAACAGGGGCCTGGAGAGTCTGCCTGAATGAATAGAAGAGAGGGTAGTGGTACCTCTCTCTGCTTGACTGACATGTTCTTTCCCCACGTCTTTAATGTCAAAACCCAAGGACCGATATGATAGTAATCTCCTAACTGCTTTGTTTTCTTTTCCTTTTAATTGTGGTCTTGAACCCACAAGTGGGCTGGTTGTAAGAAATGTGTGGGGTTTCTGTGTTTTGTTGGGTTTTTTGTGCTTCAGTGTGATTTTTTTTTTCCTTCTGAAATATTGTGACGATTAATCTCAATGAATTCAAGATTATCTAAAACTTATTTTGTTAGTTGTGGATAAATGTACTTATCCATCAGGCCTCAGCAGTGTTAGCCTTTGTCTTGAGATCAGATATTTAAGGTTCTAGGACAGATGTAGTGACAATATAAAGTAGCTAAAACAGGAGTGAATGCTGAAAACACATTTTTGCAATAGTTCATTGCTGGATTGTGTCAGAACTTCAGTGGACAAGTATGATCACAAAAATTAAGACACAAACTGTAACACTTTACAGTCTTGCCATTACAATAGGTATTACCATTGCAACATAGGAGAAAGGGGCCTGGGAATCCTGGGGGACAGCAGGATGACCGTCAGCCAGCAATGGGCCCTGTTGGCCAAGAAGACCAATGGCAACCTGGAGTGGATCAGAAGGGGAGTGGTTAGCAGATTGACAGAGGTTCTCCTCCCCCTCTACTCTACCCTGGTGACACCATATCTGGAATATTATGTCCAGTTCTGAGCTCCTCAGTTCCAAATGGACTCTGAACTGCTGGAGAGTCCAGTGCAGAGCCACAAAGATGATGGAGTGGAACATCTCCCTGATGAGGAAAGGCTGAGGGAGCTGGGTCT
>JAOXOE010029841.1:0-13865 GCA_028565055.1 Phoeniculus purpureus | reverse complement strand
GCTGCAAGCCCCGTGCCCGGGCTGCCTGTGCAGCGGGAAAAGGGGAGGAGGACCTCGCTCCCTGGTCTTTTATACTGCCCTGACCACGGGACTTTGGGACAGGTCACTTCCCCTGGGACAGTTCCGGGGAAGAGAAGCCTCTAAAAGCAACAGGATGTTTTCTTTCCTTCATAAAAGCACAGACCTATAAGTCTGAAAATTCTACTAATTTTCAAACCACGATAGACATAGAGCTATTGGAGGGTGTTCAGCATAGAGCAACGAAGATTATGAAGGAAGTGTGACGCCTCCTTTACGGGTAAAGGCTGAGGGAGTTGGGTCTCTTCAGCTTTGAGAAGAGGAGACTGAGGGGTGACCTCACTAACATCTATAAATATGTGAGGAGTAGGTGTTAGGAGGATGGATCTAGGTTCTTCTCAATGTCATCTGGTGATAGGACAAGGGGCAATTGGTGCAAGCTGGAACATAGGAGGTTCCATATAAATATGAGAAGGAACTTCTTCACATAGAGGGTTATGGAGCACTGGAACAGGCTGCCCAGGGGGGTTGTGGAGTCTCCTTCTCTGTAGACATTTAAAACCCTCCTGGATGTGTTCCTGTGCAGCTTGGTCTGGGTGATCCTGCTGTGTCAGGGAGATTGGACTAGATGATCTTTTGAAGTCCCTTGCAGTTCCTAATGTTCTGTGTGGTTCTGCATGATTCTGAGTGACAACATATTCAACCCCTTGGTCTGGATACAAGGATGCTGCCTGAAGAATGGTTGCCTGTGCAATCTTTTTTTCTGCCCATAAAATTGTTTCATTCCAAAATAGGTGAGCATGAATCAATGTGACTATCTTCTGGGAAGACAAAATTAAGGGATACAAATGTGGTGGCTGAGCAGATGTCTTTCCTTGCTTGGTACCATTGAGTGATGGGCAAAAAGCCAAATGAGGAATCTGGAACACTAAGTAAACATCCGTGAATACATAAATCAGTAATGTCTTTCAGTCACAGAGCTGGAAAAATGCACAGCTTGTCACGGGACTTGGGATGAGATAAGTGCCAGAGAAACTGAGGTGTTAGAAGTGTCCTCAGGTGCAATTTTTCATAGTCACGGGACTGATGCTGAAGAAGTATGATCTGTGCTGTTATCAAGATGCATAAGAGTGAAGTTGGGAATTCAGCTTCAGTCTGTAAAGTGGTGTTTAGCAGACTTCTGGGTCTAATTGTTTGTTTCTTCATACTTTGCAGTTTTACTGAAGGAACTCTAAGGTTTCTGCTGTAAAAATCTTGTCTTCAGTTGTCATACATCCTTATGTTCCTTATTTCCTCTTTGACTGCTCAAAACTCCTAGTCATATCTTACATGGGTTGTCAGTTCAGTAGTGCTTTCCAATATGTTTTTCTCCTTTTCCCTTTTCTACAACAGGTAACAGGCTTATAATTTTTGTCAGTGCACCTAAGTGATACAGGCATCTTTAGAATAAACTGCCTGGTGGGTCTCTGACAGTGCAGTTCTGGAGGAGCTTTTTCTGTATGTGTATTTAGGGAATTTTTGAGTCAGTTTTTCTCTTTCCTATTTATTACCTTAATGAATTATGACTTTGTTGTGAATAAGGTGCAATAACAGTAAAACAATAGCATCAGAGACACATCTACTCAAGTATTTAGCCACATAATTAAGACTCATCTAAAATTAAATGCTTCATCCCACTGAAGTGTTAAAAACACCTGAATTTAAGGAATCATAACAAGGAATACTTTTTCCTTCTAAATTCCCAGAGAAAGTGTAGTTAGAACTTTCCAAACACTTATTTTGGCATATAATTTGCAGTAATGTTAATAGCTTACAGATGCAGACAGTAAAGAACATCAGATTAGAGTTGATTAAGGCCAAGTGGGAGATTCAGTATGACTTTTAATTATGGCATTTTGAAGGACATTTTTAAATCTCACAGCTCTTTTTTTGAATGTCTCTGAGGGCCTTATGACTTCTCTCTGAGGAGACAGAATATGGGAAGGAAACAACTCGGCAGACACCAAGATCAGTGAAAAAGAAGCGGGTGTAGGTTCTCCAGATGCTGGAGCAGAGATTCCATAGCACCTCGTGGTGAAGACCATGGTGATGTAGGCTTTCCCCCTGCAGCCCATAAAGTTCAACCCATAAGTCTTTCATTAAATTTTCTCTCCCCTGTCCAGCTGAGGAGGGACTGATAGAGTGGCATTGGTGAGCACCTGGCATCCAGCCAGGATCAATCTGACTTGCAGACAAACTCACTGTGGAAGCCAGCATAGAAAAGATAGGTATATTTCGCTGATTGATTCCATACCCTTCTGTGTGTGAATGAGATGTGAGCAATGTAAAGAAATCATGAGTTCTGGAAGGACTACTTTTCCTGATTTCACAGGATCACAGACCAGCTATGGTCTGCATGCCATTAGCAACTTGATGTCATAGAATCATAGAATCATTCAGGTTGCAAAAGATCCTTGGGATCATTGACTCCAACCATCAGTCCTACTCTACAAGTTCACCCCTAAGCCATATCACCCAACACTACATCTAAGTGTCTTTTAAACTCATCCAGGGGTGGTGACTCAACCAGCACCCTGGGCAACACGTTCCAGTGCCTGACCATTCTTTCCGTGAAGAACTTTTTCCTGACATCCAGTCTAAAACTACCCTGTTGGAACTTGAAACCATTCCCTCTGATTCTGTCAGTAGCTACCTGTGAGAAGAGACCAACATCAACATCTCTACGATGCCCTTTCAAACAGTTGTAAAGAGTGATGAGGTCTCCCCTAAGCCTCCTCTTGATCAAACTAAATAGCTCCAACTCTCTCAATCTCTCCTCATAAGATTTATTCCCCAGGCCCTTCACCAGCTTTGTTGCCCTCCTCTGTACTTGCTCCAGCACCTTGATGTCTCTTTTGTACTGAGTAATTTTTTTAAAATTACTGAAAAAAAAGAAGGAAACAGGCTTTCATTGTAGGTGCTTTAATTATTGCATTCAGATGATCTCTGGAATTTTTCTTTTTTTGTTTTTTTGCAGACTGAGGCCAAAGGTTAAGCAAAACAAAATTTCAATTTAGTGTAGGAGGATATAAAAGTCTTGTCCTGCAGACCTCTGTGCTCTGTTTGTTTTGTTCATAAGCAAGTCCTAAACCTCTAACTCCGAAGTCTGTGGTCCTTTTAAAACCTGTTCTATTATGAAGAGATCATGGTCTACTCATTCTTAGAAATGGTGTCTAGATGATGACTTTTACATCTTGCACAGCAAAATTTTACCTAGTGATTTGGCTTCTTGTGATCATATTACTAGGACTAAAAAAGTGTTATCTAAAATGGCAATTATTCTATCATGGCTCTCATAAGAACATATTTTGGATATTTCCAAGGAAAATTGTTAACGAAGTCCCACTTAGCATGAAAGATAAAAAGAAAGGTAGTCTTTGGCCACGAATATATCTGCTGCTGCAACCATCACTTGAAGTATTCAGGTTCAGGCTGGATGGGGCTTTGAGCCTTTGGAGAACTGAGGGATTGGAAATGAATCTATCAGCGATAAGAATAGAGCACTAGGAGAAAGCATGGCAAAATTTTCCTGAGACAAGCAGAGCAGTGCAGCTGCTGTTGATCTGGGCAGGTGGAGGTTCTGTTTGGATGAGTTTACTCCTGTTCTCAACATAAGCATAGAAATTCTAGACTTCTAAGAAAAAGCAAAAGGTTTTATGCTGTTAGTTTATGAAAAAGAAGACTAGGATCCATAGAGACTCCCTTGGCACTAAAGCACTACATTGTGTCTCAGTTTTTTTCTTTTCTTCTCCTTTTGGAAATCAGCATTTCCATTTCACAGGGATATTTTGGTATTTGGTTGCATGTAGTCTGAAATTGAACCAAAGCTTTGATTATCCTCAAGTCTTTTTTTCCTTCCGTTCTCTTTTTTCTTATGGTCATGATCTTTAGTATTAAAAGTTTCTGGAGTTTGCAGTTTTCTATTTATATGGATCTTAAATAATCTTTTTTCATGAAATTGGCTATTTAAATTGACTACTTTAAATGCTTATTGTGTTTTATTTACTTGCTGCTATTTTGGACTGAATGAAGAATTTTTACTCGCTGTCCAGCTCCAACTATATATTTTCCATGTCACAACCAAGAAAGCTGGTACTTAGTACATACTGCATTGCAGAGGTGCCTAGATGTGCTGGATCTTGTGCCTCACACATAATGCACAGACGCACAAATGAAAGATAATTTTGAAGCAACCCCCACAAGATACTTAATATTGTAGATATTTAGCAAGGCATTGCAGGTGAACAGAGCCATACCTTCATAGGAAGAGGCCTTAACCTAGCAGAAGAACTGCCATCAGTTTTTCATAACAACCGCCACAAAAATACACTAAAATGTTTAGAGGCAAAGTTATGAAGTGACACTGATTTCATACAGTAATTAAATTTGTCCATGCATAGTTAATAGCTGTGTACAGTTAATAGAGTCAGAAAGAGAAGCAGGAAAAGATGTGGATGAGTAGTGGAAGTAATACAGTGGATGGTTAGTTGACCTTTATGTTTCAAGTTTTTTTGAGTCATTCTAATTAGAGAAAAGAATTAATGTCATGGTTAGCAATCCAAGCTGCCTTTTAAAAAAAATCACTTACTAGACCAGGACACTGGTTATAAATTGAAAGCGAGATGAAAGCAGCACTGCAAAATAAAAGTTTTAAAGGAGGTGTTCTGTAAATCAAAACAAATGAATTGTCTTCTTTTGCCCAGGATACTTCCAGAGCTGAAATAAATATAGGCTTTAGGGAACCATCTTTTAATGGGACGCAGTCAAACAAGCACTGTTCACTCTGTTTCTTTCCTTCTCAGGTAAGGCATAAAACTAGATTTGCCCAGATGTTCTGTTTGTACGTGGGTTCAACTGTCTTTTGGATTGGTAGGCACTGACATAGCATTTCACAGCAGTATTTGATATTTCCTGAGTTCGCATGTTGAATTAATATACGATTCTAACGTAGATAATTTATGAACCTTGCAGTGCTAGTAACTTGATTCAAACTTTCTTACAAAGGAAGCAAGTTCCTTTCTTGTAGCTGTGGGTTTTCAGTAGAAGAATATGATAGTAATGAATTTTTAAAAAAATAAAAGGTAGACTTTTATACAGTTCAATAAATGATTCTCCTCAGTAATGTAAAATTTGTTTAAGTAATAGAATTGCATTTATGTTTCCTTCAAGTTGATAAAGGCATCATGGGGTGACAGACTATAAAGACTGTTCATAAACACATGCTAGTAAAAACTGGAACAAATTAGATTATAAAAACACAATTACAATTTTATAACAAAAAGATTCATATGATTCTAGGACAGCCTGGATTAGAAGGGACCTTTAAAGACCCTCTGACTCAGGATTTAATAGGAAAGGGAACCTAGGTGAGCTTATCTAGCATGTTATCCAATCGCATCTTGAAAGCTTCCAGCGGTTGGAGCTCTACCAAATCCCTGGAGATGTTTTGAATAAATTTTGTCAAAAAATAGCAGGTAAAATAATACAAGAAGCTTCCTGATGCATATAGTTTTTCATTTGAATGACAGCTCTGCATCTAAACTATTTAAATGAAAATGGTAAATTTATCCTGCTAGACAGTCT
This sequence comes from Phoeniculus purpureus, assembly GCA_028565055.1. NCBI lineage: Eukaryota > Metazoa > Chordata > Aves > Bucerotiformes > Phoeniculidae > Phoeniculus > Phoeniculus purpureus. Next base: position 8,225 of record JAOXOE010029841.1, on the reverse strand, counting down.
AGTTGAACAAAGCCCTTAGAAAATATGGAATCAGCACATAAGATTTTGGTGAGTCTTCAGAAATATTGGGACTGGACTTTAGACAAACACTTCCACATAGCACTTATGAAGCTCAAGCACAGGAAACCTCTCTCTCATGCTCTTTCTGATCCTTGCAAGCCTTTTTTCTTCCATGATGCCTACACGATGCTGCATACAGCCAACTGCTTGGCAGGCAGTAGCTCACACATTCTGTGCAGAACATATTTCTGTGTTAGAGTTGTTCTTTCTTTACTCTTTCTTGACCTTCCCCATCTGCATGTTTTGTCTAGCATTTTTTTCATTAGCATAGACCCTGATCCTTTAAATGCTTAAGCAAATGGGTAAATTCAATATGTTAGCATACCTTTTGGGAGGTTTTAGCTTATGAGAATTCTATTTTTAAGTCTTTACTGCTGGCAGTGCTTTTTGGCTTCCTTGTTAAGAGAGCTGTGTAATCTTAAGACCCAGACTACATTGTGAAAGACATTTTAAGAATAGAAGATTAAAAATATGGTCTCATCTTTTGTGTATTGGGATACCAAATTAGTCTATGCACCATAGTAAGATAGTTACTATAAAAAAATCTTTCAATGAAATAAATATTTGCACTTGCCTGGTTTTATTTCTTTTTCCCACAAATTGTGATATGTTTTTATCCATCCATTTTGCTGTTCTTTGACTTTATTTCTGTATTATTACTATAATGACATAGTATAGGAAACCTTCAGTTCTCACACCAGTTTCTGATGCTATTCTTGTTGAAATACAAAATAATAAATTAGAATGTGAAGTATCTAAAAGCATCATCTTATATGCAAGATGAGACAATTTTCGTCTGCATATTTAAGTTTTTAAAAAAAAATTAAAGAAGACAGAATTACAAGCCCCTTCCTAAAACAATTGTTTTTAATCCTTTTTGGCTTGCGTTTGGCAAATTACCATGACCCTCTTTTGTAACAGGCAAATACGGGTATTAAATGAGCAGAAGTAGCTGTACTTCCAAGAAATAAGAAGAGACATAAAAACCTTAAACATTGCTTGTGTCTCAAAGCTAGAAATCCACCTGCATTCTCTCTGCAGTATAGACTGTGTACTAGAAAGCATACCTGATTTCAGTTTTGCACAGTACCATATCTCTCTAGTATTTATCTTGAGCTTTGCCTATATCAATGAATAATTTGGAATCATTGCCATGTAACGTATCCCTAATCATATGCATATATATTGGCACCTGCTATTTGCTTTCCACAAAATTGTTTCCTTGCTCACAGTCATAAATATGTTAATGAAATTTAGTGTTCAGTAAAATTTGGCATCTGAAACAAATTGACTTTCATAACAGATCAATAAAACTTCTCCCTGAGGTATTTCTGAACAATCTGCACCTCCAGGATATGTAATCAAGTCAAAGGTACAACAACTAAATAAGAAATCTACGACTTCTGCATTTTGATTTTTATTGAAAATTAATACAGAAATCTTCTCATCTTACTCAAATGCCATAATCTCAAATCACAATTCATTTTAGATCAAACACTGCATAACAAATGTGTGTCAGGATACATAATCCCTTTAGCTGATGAACTAATACAACTCCTGCTGAAAAAGTGTGATTTGTTTTGTATAAGTTGTCTCACAAAGTTGTTGCAAAACACTTTATTAGCAATTTGAAATGGGAAAATCACCATCAAACCAGAGCATAAATCCACGTGAACATGTTCTGCTAGCACTTAACGCACCTACCTGTGGATTTGGGAATCCTTTGCAGTGTAAACCACCTGCCAAATGAACTGAACTTGTTAAGTACAATCTCTGGATCCTGGCCTGTGTCGTGGCTTTTAGCAGAGCTCCATTTCAGTCTGGAACAAAGTATAAAACAATTTTCTACAATCAAAACTTGTAAGCTGAAGTTGTGCTTTTGGGACATAGTCTTTTCTCAGCAATATTACAGCCAGGGAAAATGGTGACTTCCACTGGAGAGTTTTTCCCCAATTAATCCAACAGAGAAGTGTGACCCTTCTCTTCTAACAGGAAAGCTCTTAATCTTCTATATCTTGTTCTCAAGTTAAAATTGAATGCTGGTATGACAACTAGTCTGCGTTTTTGCCATTCTTTGCATACATCTCTGCATTAAAAAGATGAAAAACAGTTAAAATACCCAGAAAGTTTATAAATGACTGTTACATTGATATCCAAGATGTACCTCGTCTTTTGATGTATAATTTTCTCATTCTTTCACCTGAGTTGTCATATGCAACCTTTTTTTCCTGAAATTTTTAGTGCAAAGTTTTCTGGCAAAAATTGTATCTTCTTAGGAATAAGTAAACATTATGTTTCCTTTTATCATTATTCAATTTGTATTGGGTAGAAATATTGATTTGTCATATCAATCTCACTTCAGCTGAGACCCACTGCATTTAAGTAAGACTTCTAGAAAACATTGACAGAAATAGTTATGTTTATGTCAGGACAGAAGATGTTTAAGTTGAGTGATTCTGCAATGTAATAAATTCATAAAGATAGGAAAGGTTTAAACTGCACTGGTCCAACTAACGCTTCATAGAGAATTCCTTTCAATCCTTATTTTCTAAAGACATAATGGAAATAGTTATGTGCATTTTATTTTTAAAAAGGCTTTGCTACTACTCCATGAAGCGATGGCTGACTGGCTTGGATTGTAGCATTATTGGATACTGAAATCTCTATGTGACACACTAAAGGAACATTATTAAAAAAGTCTAGTGCACAGGGAACATGTTAGGAGAGAGGTGTCAAATGAGATATAACAGAATGGCTAAAGGGATATAGACTGCAATTCCATCCTAATGGCTTGAAAAACGATACAAACATGCTTAATAATATGCATATTTAGTATGTGTGTGTGTGTGTGTGTGTGTATGTACTCATAAGCAGGTGACAGCAGAACAAATTGATTGAATCTGGAATTGCCAAGTGAAAAATGAAGTTGGGGAAAATTACCTTAAAAGAGTTACTCGAGAGTTAAACTTCTGTGAAGTAGTAATTTAGTCAGAGTCGTCAGGGATGAGTACAGCAGGGAAGTGCAGTAGTGTACAGTGACCTGCAGTCTGTTAGTGTTTATAGTTTGATACAGTGGCGGGGTTCTGCTCTGGTTAACACAGTGGAGGCTGGTGCCATAAAGTAAGGAACATCAGTACAAGTTCTGTATAATTACAGTATGATGCTGTATGCTCTTCAATGCAGGTTTAACAGAAGCAAACCATAGAGCATCATAAGAGTGATAGAATGAGCTTATATGGTGTGAATGTTGAAAATCACAAAGCAAGGGGGTTTAGTTTGAAAATGAATGTCATGATCTGGAAAAGTTCCAGTCGTGAGAGGTAGGATAGTCTCAGTCTCAGAATTAAGACACAAACGGTGTCAAACACATACAGTAGCTTTTATTACACTCACACAAATTACACACAGAAGGGTAATGAAGGGAAGGAAGGTGAAAGAGTGAGAAGGAGGGGAGAGAGAGAGAGAGAAAAGAGAGAAGAAAGAAAAGTAAACAGTAAAAAGAAGAGAGAGGGATGGAGAAAGTAAGAGAGAAGAAAGGAAAGTACCACTCTGGTGGCATCTTTGTGGTCCGTATGTTGGGGAGAAATCTTTCTCAGCATGGGCGATAAAAGCCCCTGTATTTATAGTTTTCTCTGTCGTTACCTTCCATGTGTGGTTTTCTGAATCCATCATATCTTTCTCCATGGTAATGGTGTGGCTATGCTTGGTTGTAAAGCTTCCTTGGTTCATGTAAGCCGTGTTCACTGGCATTTTGCATCCAGAAGACCTGTCAGAAGCATCCTTGAGATCACCTTGCATCCCCAATATTGGCTTCCATTGTCTGGTCAATGGTGGGCATGCTTGGTACTCTTTAGAGGTGTTCCAGGCTCATGCATCTTGGCCTTGGTGGAGAGTAAATGCATGAAACAGGATGCTTGCCGTTCAGTTCTTGGAACTCTTGGTTGAAAGCAAGACATGTGTCTGGGCAGGTACTTTTATGGTAACACATTGAGGGGATTTTTAGCTCAAAATAAGTGCCTTTGCGATAACAAGGGACTTTCCAAGACTCTGTGATATTTGGGCATTACAGACTTCAGTCTCTGACAATGAAATATTTAAAATTCATGAAAACACAAATATTTAAATGGTCTTTTCTTGAAAGGAAGGGTTAAAGTGTAAAATTGTCAAAAGGAAGAAAATGCATGTTGTTGACATAAATTAAATAGAAGGATCTATTGTGGGAAGAAGTGAAATCTAAGATGGTTATAAAAACTATTATCTTATCAATCTGGTGCAGATAGAGTACATGGGATTGTACAGAAAAGGATTTCCTTTGTGTAGCTCTTCCCAAATATTCATCTGCTATCTTTAAAATAACAGACACGCCTCTTTCAGGTGGCAAAGACTGCTCTGCCTGCCAAGTTGGCATAGTATACAAATAAACATCAGAAATACTGTACATACAGTAGCATGTCTCTTGCTGGGCGCAAGATTAGGGCTCCTGAATTATAATCCTGTCTTTTTCACTATAAATCAGCCCCTGAGAAGTTCTGCCTGTATGTCTAGTAGTAAGGATCAGTTGCTGTAGCAATACAGCACTTGCTTGAATCTTCTGAGCTCTTTAGTGTAAGCTGACTAATAAGCAAAATCAGATATAATACCATTATTAATATTAACATAATTTTTCATCAATATCATGAACATATTTTATTAATAATTTTGATTACTTTTTCCTCTTCTAAGAAGGTGTAAAACACCAGAGATTCTCTAGGGATCCAGATATTGCTCATTTGATTAAAAATCACCAAAAATTTACTCCTGAACACAGCAAAAAATTGTTAAGGATTGTTCTTGGTGGTTTTGAGATATCATGATGTTTGTAACACTTAGACTACTAATGAGGGTGAATATGCAGATACCGCAACAGGTATAGGAATAGCCTTATGAGAGCCATGGGAATTGTCTCCATTTCTGAGCTACAATAACATATCAGAGTAGTTTGGCTGCCTTCTGTCTCTGTAGTGCAAGGCATGCTGATAATTCAGGAATCACAAGAAGAGACACATTAGATATTCCTATATCCTCTGTCTAAAAATTCTAAGAACATTATTCCTATCATAAGCTTTATGATAAGCATCTTATTTGAAAATGGCAAGTATAGAGCAGAGCCAAAAATCTTATTATGCTTTATTGTGTTGAATCTGGCCATCCAATAACCTCACATCTCATTCTCATCACAGGTACCAAGATTTTGAAAAAATCTTTGGTTTGTTCGAAAAAACAGACACTTTTTCTGTTCCTGTCTTTCTTACACTTTTTCTTCTTGATCTGATTATATAATTTACTTTTTTTTTTTCATCAGTGGATTCACTTTTGCACTAGGTGAATGAAAGATTCTATGAGTTCACATTGTCAATACCAGCCTCATAAAATGCACGTTACTTGTGGTTGTACTAAGGGAATTGGAGATGCTCTTTTCAGGACCTTGATGAGTTACTGATGCTTGGTTTTGTTGATAACAGAGGAAGATATAATAATTTCTTTAAACCTATCTAATGATAGTTCTGAACAAAGACATGAGACCCCGTGTTCATCTTCCTAAGGCACAGTGTGAAGCTTTAGCTGTTTCTTCAGGAGAAAGAATTTTTCTTTATAATTAAAAGAACTTCTCTAGGATGTTAGATAATGAGATGCAAGGGTCCCTTTCTGCAGTATCATTCTTCCTTCCAGATGAAAGCAGCTACTAGCTATATTACTCCATTCTCCGTCATAGACAAAATACTAATGCACTGTGATGTATCATTAAAGTCCAAAGCAAGCATAGGGTGAGTCACCCCTGCTGTGCAAGCTGAGATGGGGAGAGGAAAGAAGCAGCAAACTTCGAAGCTAAGGAAAACAAAAGGATGACAGTAAGAACAAATTAAAATATAATTTAGCAAGTATTTTGTTCTCTTTAATGAATCATAGTAAAAAGTGCTACTAAGGCAAAGAACGATAAATAGCAGATGATTATTTTTACTGATTTTATCACTGATTTTTACACTGATTTCAATATTAATTTGGTGTCTACACCATCTCACTTCAGGGTGTAAAGTAAATTTAAAGGAAATTAAGGCTGATGATGTCTACTTGTGTTGTGGGCTTCTTTCAGGTCACTTTAAGTATTGAAATACATCATACTTTATATCTCTGTACTGATGGGCATATGGCTGAGTGACTCCTGAGCAATATTCTGATATAAACAGATATACTTCTAATTAACTCAAACAGAAACCATTCTCTAACTACTCTCATTTTATGACCTTGTAACTCACTGACTTGACTGGAGTTATAATGATTTATACCAACTTTGATAGCTGACTTTTGTTTTGCTAGTTATTCAAAGCAGCCTATTCTGATTATTGATGGCTGTTGGGAGGAACAGAAATGCATAAACAAATCTCAAAATATGAATGTTGTTTATCCTCTTGGTGTGGAATAACTGCTTTACTCATTAAACATACTGTATTTTTTAAGGTTTTTTAGTTATGACTTGAACCAGCATCAAAATTCAGAGCTGTACATTAATTTTTAGTTTTTACCATTTTACTAGGTATAAAAGTTCAGAAGCAGCTGAAAAAATGTGTGTAATGTCTCTGAGTATTCCCAATTATCTTTAATTTTTAAATGTGTCTATCGTTTATTCAAATGCAAGCTAGTTTATTTTTTACAAAGATGTTGCAACTTTCAGATGTTTAATGGATGGACCACAGAGAATTCATATGGTATACAATTTACAGTTTATTGGGGTAGGAAAGGACGTTCTAAGGCCATCAGGTCCTTCTGCTCAAGCAGGATACAAATTACTGAAAAGCGATGTACATGTTGATTTTCTAAGCTTTGGTTTGATTTACGTTCTAACTTGCATTTAACTTTCTCTGACTGTAATTTGCAATAGGAACTTGGTGAGCAAGCTTCTCCACATGCAGCAGCGAGAGTGCTGGTCCCCAAATGCTATTTTATTGAGGTTTCTGGGAGATCTGAGGGTTCCCTGAATGAGAAAGCTCAGGGGAGCCAGGAGGCAACTGCTGAGGGTTGGGAACTCTCATGGCATTACTGAGCAGACACAGTGGGGGGTGCAGAGCCAAACCCTTTAAGGGAGGCAAAACAGGAAGAGCCGCTTCAGCTGTTTGAGCCACCAGGGGGCAAAAAAAAAAAAAAGTAACACGACAGCAGAGGAAGACCAGGCTAAGGTGACAACTCCATATGGATGTAGGAACTCAGAGGTCGCCCAACAAGATGAGGCAGTGCAGGTGACAGGATGCCAGGAATGTAACATTCTTCCACGTTTTCCTGGCTGTGTACAGTGTGAACAGGTAGATTATCTGCTTAATCGAGCAGCATATCTGCAAGATCAGGTTGAAAAGCTAGAAGCGGAAGTAGAAAGGCTCAGGAGAATTAGAGAGGCTAAAACAGAGGTAGACTGGTCAAGCCAGTCTGGACAACAGCCAAATAAGAGCCAGAAACAAGTAGCCCATTTATTCTGTACCTCTCAGATGGAGGACAGAAGCCCAAGTAGAGGAAGTAGCTGACAGCAGCCTCACAGCTACAGGCCCTAGTTCTCATGGGGGATTTTTACTACCCTGATATTTGCTTGAAGACCTCCTCAGCCAGCCATCCACAGTCCAGGAGGTTCCACAAGTGCATCGATGATAATTTCCTGATGCAAATGGTGGAGGAGCCCATTAGGAGAGGACTGCTGCTGGATATTGTACTCACCAACAAGGAAGGTCTAGTTGAAGCAGTGAAGGTACAGGGGAGCCTTGGTTGCAGTGACCATGAGATGGTGGAGTTCAGGATCTTGTGCGGTAGGAACAGAACAGCTCGCAGAATCATAACCCTGAGATACTGAACAAATTCTTTACCTCATCTATATTTCTGGAAGCTGTTCTGATACAAAACCCCAGACTGCTGAAGCTCCAGAGGAAGTCAAAGCAAGAGAGGAGCCTGCCTTGATTGATGAGAACTGGGTTAGGAATAAGTTGAGCAAACTGGATGTACCGAAATCCATGGGCCCTGATGGAATGCACCCGTGAGTTCTAAGAGAGACAGTGGAAGTCATTGCAGTCACTCCATCATCTTTGCTAAGTCATGGGGATCAGGAGAGGTGCCTGGGGACTGGAGGATAGCAAATGTCACTCCAATCT
>JAOXOE010029840.1:0-13865 GCA_028565055.1 Phoeniculus purpureus | reverse complement strand
CATAGAATCATTAGGGATTGGAAGGGACCTCCAAAGATCATCTAGTCCAACCCCCTGCCACAGCAGGATCACCTAGAGCAAGTCACACAGGAACACATCCAGACGGGTTTTACACATCTCCAGAGAAGGAGACTCCACAACCCCCCTGGGCAGCCCCTTCCAGTGCTCTGTTACCCACACTGGGAAGAAGTTCCTTCTGATATTTCTATGGACTCCTATGTTCCAGCTGACACCCATTGCCCCTTGTCCTATCAATAGATGACATTGAGAAGAGCCTGGCTCCATCCTCCTGACACCCACCCTTCTCATATTGATAGACATTAATAAGGTGACCTCTTAATATCCTCTTCTCCAAGCTAAAGAGACCCAGCTCCCTCAGCCTCTCCTCATAAAGGAGATGCTCCACTTCCTTCATCAGCTTCACTGCTCTACGCCGGAGTCCCTCCAGCAGCTCCACGTCCCTCTTGAACTGAGGGGCCCAGAACTGGACACAATACCCCAGATGTGGTCTCACCAGTGCAGAGTAGAGGGGGAGAAGAACCTCTTTTAATCCGCTAACCACCCCGTTTCTGATCCACCCCAGGATGCTGTTGGCCCTCTTGGCCACAAGAGCACATTGCTGGCTCATGGTCATCCTGGTGTCCACTAGGACCCCCGAGTCTCTTTCTCCCACACTGCTCTCCAACAGGTCAGTCCCCAACCTATACTAGTACCTGTCAGTGGGATAAAGTAGACTTTCCTCTCTTGACACTATGCCCAGCAGCCCCATTTCCAGATACACTGGCCTGCTCCTTCCTCTGAGGATGGTCAGCTCCTAGTTAGGGTGGGCAAAGTTGTGTCCGCCAAGGACAAGCTAACTTAACTGGGACATGAAATGGGAGCAGGACTCATTCCCATGAATTGTTTTCTCGGTGGCAGCGCTGCTTTCAGGGCTCCCAGCTCCCATACAGACATTTCTGCTCCCGCCTCCACCACGCTCTGCTGCTGGGAACATGCTGAGGACTGGATCCCAGCTGAAAGTAGCCCTTCAAATATAGCAATTTTTAAACTGAATCATTTTCCAAATCACACTCTAAATTTACTTTGCTTCCTGGCAAGCTCCCCGCAGCTATTCAGTACACAGGCAAGCAAGGATTTGGAGGATGAAGGTTTCTCAGGAGCTGCACCGATCCCACTCTGCAGGTTCCTGCGCCCATCCTTCTGTGCATCTGTCTGTCCATACCTCCCATCTGCAGCACTGTGAACCTCAACACTTCTTTGAATACAGGAGCGACCTCACTCACCTTAACTGAGAGATTCACAACCAGTTTTCCCTCCAAACAGTCTTTCTTCCAAATTACCGTCAAGAGAAACAGCAGGCTGCAGGACACCTCTGCTGCCTCATTTGTATTAGGCCCTTTCAAAAATTCAGCTGCTCACTTGGAAAGCTGAAGGATGCTGCTCTCTCCAAAGGGCCTCGTCCTGGTTGTGCTGAGCAAGAAAAAAAAGCCAAGAAGGTTCTACACGGGCTTGGCAGTGAGTTGTGTATTCAGAGATTATCCTTCGTAGGGTCTTATAAATATTACAGTGCTGCTCGTCGCTGAGCTGCAGAACGCTGCCTTTCCATCATCAACACGTTCTGAAAATCCCTTGCACGCCGAGACACTGACTGAGATTTCACCGCACCAAACAATAACAGACGACAAATCAGCAAATCTGGGGCAGGAAGAACTTGAACCTCCGGAGTGGAAGGTTTGTTTGCCCGTGAAACGTGACGTTTCATACTGCCGAAGACTGAGATGAAAGAAAGTCATCTGAGTACAGAACAAACTGCACGAGGATGCCTTCGGCTTCCATTGACGTTAGCAGCAGGTGAGAGCACGTTCCTGTGCACAGGATGCTCCGAGCACTGTACAGGATCAGGCCTTTGGAAACTGGCGGTTCATCACAATTAAACTGAATTGTTTAATTGTCAGGGCTGACTAGCTAATTACATTAGTCTCCCTCTCTCAGTGAGAACAGTGAAAGCCAGAAGGTGCAGTTAGATTATCACTGGCCTCAGGAACACTTTAAAAGAAAAAGCTGTTGCATAACTTCCATAAATGAGCAGGATGCAGGAACCTCTTCTTCTAAACAGCAGTTCCTTTCCTTTTCTCTTCCATACTTCATTCTGGTAAAACCACCTCTTCAGTTAACAGTACCCCTGCTTCAGGACAGCTTAGCATCCCTGAGCAGTCAGACTTGCAAGTCAAAACCTGCGCACGGCTGACTCCTACCTCTCACCTTGACTTGACTGTGAGTTTGGAAGTACAAAGGATCCAACAGGATTCCCGTGTTTGTCTCATCAGCTTCTTCAGCTCTGCTCTCATGAAAGCCAGAGTGCTCCTGACAAAGTAACCAGGGCTTACAGAGCCCAGATACCTGATACCAGTTTCAGCCCAAGAATCACAGAGCATTAGGGATTGGAAGGGACCTCAAAAGATCATCCAGTCCAATCTCCCCACCACAGCAGACTCAAGACACATCACCTGCTAGCCAGCCCATCAAACAACTTGGATTTCCACCCAAGCTGGCTGCAGTAGCGACTCTTCTGTCTCAACCTTCTCCAGAAGGTCACACTGATACAGACAGAAGACAAAGGAGCATAAATGGCCACTTGGGTCACCAGGCTGTTTGTTTGCTTTGAAACCTAAAAAAGCTGCTCTGAGAGGATGAGGAGACATTAGTGACATCTAAGGCTCCATGGAAACACATATGTTTCCTCTAATACTTCACAGTTAGCACACTTTTCACTGCCTCAATCTGTCCTCACACTAAGTAGGGTAATGGGAAGAAGCTGTCCTCCACGCAGACTCCCCTCAGACTTCCAGCTTAGACAACTGGCATATTCACTCATGTTATCCCTTACTACAGAAGCCCTTGCTCAGAATGCCAACAAATACCAAAGCAGAGACTGTCCCCTTAAATCCAGCAGGATGTGCAGGGGAAGAACAGGACCATCTCATTGCCTGTGTGGTGTTTGGAGCATTCAGAACAACCGTGGCCACCCACTGAAAAGCAGTGCCCTTGGCACACATTGTGGATCAGAAACTAAACCACAAGAACTGCAGCACAAAAATGTCTGCACGTTTATAGCAGCTGCAGTAAGCTACAAATCTATTTGTCTTCCATCACTCTGTAGTTAGAAAATAAGCCCAGCTACGCCAAATCAGGTGAGGGACGGCGTGCCGTGTTCACACTGAAATCACACCCTTGATTTTTCAATCAACAGCTACTTGCTGCAAAGGCAGTGGGGACATGGGTGAGTGAAACCTGTACTGAAAACAAGAATCCAGCTGTGGAGGTCTTGGTATCCATCAAGTCAAAAGTGGTACTGCTAACTTGCTTGTAAGCCACACAGTCAGCCCATGGCTGAGAGCATAAGGATCTTACCCACAAAAGGAAAAAGAACTTTCCTTCTGAAGTGAGTAACAGTAACTGGGCTGTTTAAGTTTTAAAATGCCCTATTAAACTTTATTTTTTAACCATGAAAGTCGTGATGTTCAGTGGTATGATCCATTTCCTGACAATAGTTTAATTAAGCATTTAATGAGTGCATCTCGTTTCTTTGCATGAGGTTCACTCTAAACAACCAAGCTAATAATGTAAACATCGCTGTTTGATTATTTAAAATAATCGCTTCACAAACACCAGCTCCTGGCAAACAAGATGGCTAATGCAATGCACACAACGCACCCATGGTGCAGGGGTTCCGTTTTAGAGTCAAACCCGACCTGCAGTTAATCACAGAGTGTTAAGGATTGGAAGTGACCTCGAAAGATCATCCAGTCCAATCCCCCTGCCACAGCAGGATCAAGTCACACAGGAACATGTCCAGGCAGGTTTTAAACATCTCCAGAGAAGGAGACTCCACAACCCCCCTGGGCAGCCCGTTCCAGTGCTCTGTCACCCTCACCATGAAGAACTTTCTTCTCATATCTGTGAGAAACCTCCTATGTTCCAGCTCACACCCACTGCCCCATGTCCTACCATTAGATGCCACCAAGCAGAGCCTGGCTCCATCCTCCTGACACCCACCCTTCACATATATATAAACATTAATGGGGTCATCATCAGCTTTAAAAAAAAACAAACCCTAGGAAAATTATTTTAAAGACACTGATTTTCATCAAATGTGTGGAAAGTCAATCCAATTAACCAAGAAAATGTATAAAAACATCATTCATTTAGCCAATTTACTGCTTTTAGAAGTTTTCTCCCAAGCAGAGATGCAGCAGCAGCAGCATCAAAACTCTTCCTCAAACGAACTCTGGTATCTGGATCAGATGAACCAAAACTGTGAGCTTCCCTAAGTCCAAAAGGTCCTGTAGCTGTGGAAGATTCATATCGAGCCAATGGAGTTCTTCCAGGCATTAGCTACTTTGGCAAAGACCAGACTTTTACTGTAAGACTCAAAAAAAATAGACCAACGTTTCTCTTCCCCCCCACTGGCTTTACAACAAAAATACAATTGAGCATTTCTGCAAAGTGGCGACAAATTTTCGAGACTCTAAGCAGAAAAATCTTGGTGAAATGAGTTGTCAAAACATTTTGAAAATCTGTCATCAGCTCTAATTCTTAGAAACCATGATTCGGTGGTGCTTGAAATACTGTCTTGTCCATGCTGAAGCAGCGAAACCAAGTTCCTTGCTGCAGCAGCAGCTTAGACTTTTTTCTTTACGGAAAGTTACTGGTACGTTCTCACATCTATGAGGTGATTCTTCAAGCTAATGGGGATTCCACCACCACCACCCTTTCATAGGCAGGATGTCTCCAGAAAGGTCACTCCAGACTCCAGAGCCAGTCAGCCTCTACTGCACGGAAACAGTTCAGTCCTGTCGCCCAAGGAAACAGCCCATTTTTCAGCGTCCATCTGTGGCCCAACCAGCACCCAAGAGGGGACAGTGACTGGCATGGTAAGAATATGAGTTACACGCACTTTTCTAGCCCATGAAAAACACCACTGGCGTTTCACAGTAGGTGAAATTGTTTAGTGCTCCAGAGAGATGGACCTTCATTTAATGCTTTCAACACAAATTAAAAAAAATGAGAGAGAGAGAAGTTGCATTTCCCCTGCAAACCCTAAAACACCAGAAATCCCAATCCCAGTATCCAGCTGCAGCAATGTGATTTCCATGTGTTCAGCAAATTAGCTTGGATTTACAGCATCCGACACAGAGGGCTGCACGCAGTCACTCCTGGATTACCAGAGTAGAAATTATTTCTGACTATGGCCTCTGGCACTAAATGGTCCGTATCTGACCTGTTACATTAAGCCCTTCACTGTCCATGGGAGACTTCCCCACTCATTTCAATGGGCTTTTGATTAGGATACTTTCCCTTTTTTCCCCCTGGTTCTTTTGTCCCGGAGGTCCGCTACAACATCCCACAGCTGTCAGGTTGGTGATTTTTGGTTTAATTATTTTAATTTGTATGTGGCTTTTGTATTTCTAAAGGGACACAACTGACACTTTGAAATAGGAGGCTTGTTTGAAGGGTTGTGTGTGGTGTCAGTCACCTTGAGCACGACAGAAGGTTGGAAATATTTGATACTTCTGGACACTTTCCTTCCACCCCTACTGAACGAAGCGCTTTAGCACCAAAGCAATGATGGCGAAAAGCAACCAAAAAGCTATCAAAACAGGAGATCTGAGTACTTTGTGAACTAAGTTGCTGCATAGAACTTTAGGGATAGGAAGGAACCTCGTAAGATCACAGAATCACACAACATTAGGGATTGGAAGGGACCTCAAAAGATCATCTGGTCCAATCCCCCTGCCACAGCAGGCCCACTTAGATCAAGTCACACCTGGATATCAGGAACACATCCAGGCGGGTTTTAAACGTCTCCAGTGAAGGAAACTCCACAACCCCCCTGGGAAGCCTGTTCCAGCGCTCCGTCACCCTCACCGTGAAGAAGTTCCTTCTCACATTGATGTGGAACCTTCTACGTTCCAGCTCACACCCATTGCCCATTGTCCTATCACTAGAGGACACTGCGCAGAGCCTGGCTCCATCCTCCTGACACCCACCCTTCACATATTTATAAACATTAATGAGGTCACCCCTTAGTCTCCTCTACTCCAAGCTCAAGAGACCCAGCTCCCTCAGCTTTTCCTCATAAGGAAGGCGTTCTACTCCCTTCATCATCTTTGTGGTCCTTTCACAGGAGGCAAAAGTGCAAACCCAAGCCATTTTCTTCACCTCGAGAGTACGAACAGTTTACTCAGAAGGGAGTAAATTCTCCTGTTATGGATGTGGCCAGATAACTGCCAGCAGCAAGAAATCTGAGGGCAGAGCAAAATTTCTCAGATCCAAAATAAGAAGCAAATGTGTGAAGAAGAGCTATGGAGAAGTCCTAGCAATGGTAGATACCCATTTGCTTAAAGGCACCAAGGACCTACTTAGAGGCAGCAAGGATTTTCCTGTGCAAAAAAGATAAAACCTAGGTTAACAAAAAAAGCCTGTAATCCATTAGCCAGTGAGCAAGCTCCCATCCATTTGAGACTGACATTGGCAGCTGCAAATCGTGAGGAATATTTGGTCTTCCAAACACAGATCGTTCCTACACGTGCTATCGATCCCCTGCACATTTGCAGGACTGGTATCACTTCCATCCTCTTTGCAGTACTTCAATTCTGCTTGGGTTTGTTGGGTTCTGTTAATATATCTTATTATTTACTACAAGTATCTCAGGAGAGGACTGCAGCTCTGAGTGCAGCCTGACAGATAAGAAAGGCTGTGTAGTGTCTGTTCTGAGCCAAATAGTGAAGGAAGAATCCACACTAGGGGGAAAAAAATGCCCTTCAGACGCCAGCTCAGACAGAATGGGGATTTGGCACCGAACACAACATTTACGGGTTTCTTGGGTCTAACTTCGTGTAGCCCAGAAACTGCAGTCAGAACTCAAACAACAATCCGTGAGCCTAGAAATGGCTGAAATTAATTAATCAGTGCCCCGCCGACCCCCGCCAGCTACTTCCAAACCCCCTCTCTTGGCACTGGGCACACAGAAAAGGATTTGAAGCTAAAAAAACCCTCCACGGCAGCAGCGAGAGCATCGCAAACACGGCGAGGGGTGACCGCCTTCCCCCTCCTCTCCGCTTCTCCGTGCGGAGCGGGACCGGGACCGGGGCGCGGTAGGGGCAGGGCAGGGCCGCCCCGCCCCGTCCCTCCCCGCGGCGCTGCCGCGGAGCCTCGCGGGCACAGCCCTGCCCGGAATGGCCCCGGGCCCGATTCCCTCCCCTAGGAAGGGCAGCACCGAGGTCCGGACCCGTAGGAGGACACCGCGCCCCCAGCCCCAGTAACTTCTCTCTTCACAACCGCAGTAAAGCCGTACCGGGGCTGGCCATCGCCGCAAGGCGGCGGTGGGGGGAGAAGGCAGAGACCCCCGCCACGGGCACGCGGCGAGCTGGCAGCGGTGCGGGCGTTGCGACACCTCGCAGGCTGGGCGTGAGCCGCGGGCAGCTTGGCCCCGGCACGCAGCGCTCCTCGCATTCCGTCGGTACTCGCCAAACAGCGCGGACAGGAGGAACATAAATGTGAATTTAAAAATCAGTGGGGATCAATCTTTTTCAGATTCTTCAGGCAGAACATGAGGACAAAGACTCAGAAGTACTTGAGTCTTCTCCAGCATCTCCTACCTCTGAACGAGCATTGCTTACCCCTACCTTGTAATTGTTTGCAAACAGTTCGTGCTTCTGGATTCCCGGTTATTTATCTCTTGCTTTCAGCCCCGACTGCAAAGGGTCTTTGCAAGCACACGTCACCGCACTTCCTACCTCCCCAAAAGAGGGCTTTGGTCTGTTTGTGACAGTCTTGGGTGAACGCTCCGGTTCGTCTCACAAGGTTTTAAAACCTCACAAATGCCAAGCAGTGTGACAATAGTGTCCTTTTCCACCAGTATCCAGGATATGAAGACAAAAGGTTCTCACATGAGCACAGAGTCCAGAGAAAAGCTGAAAAGAGCAATCGAGACAGAGTACTCAAATATGTTGATACTCCAAATCATAGAATCATAAGGGATTGGAAGGGACCTCAAAAGATCATCTAGTCCAATCCGCCTGCAACAGCAGGGTCACCTAGACTAACTCCTTCTGGAACAATACTCTGCCTCTATGGAGTTAATCCGGGCTACTTTTTCCTGAGCAATTATTCTACGATGACTCCATGCATAGGCAAGTCTTTGGCTCAAGTCCAAAACACCCTTGATCAAAAGAGAGGAGAAAACGCACCCGGAATGTGCATCTAATGTGAAACAAAACCTTAGGCCCCCAGATATTTATTGTTAATAGAGTCCTTTCCTGCTTGTTCTTCATGCCCAAACTCATCCAAAGCCTTTATCCAGCATTTAGTCACTTCATAATCACTGCCACAGCAGAAAACTGTACTAGCATAAACACCACCCTAGGGTTTCACTAAAGAGCCCGTAAGAGGGAAGGGCTCCAGACTCATTACAAGTAGGCTTACTTCAATCCACATATTTCACAGTAATTAGAAAAGATTTAAAAACAAGTCTCACAAAACAGCATTGAGGTCTCTACCAAAGTCTTAGCAGTTTGCCCTTGGGACCATTTCAACTTGCATGCTTTTAATGAGCTTATAGTAACTACAGTTAAGGTAATGCTTGTACTCAGCGACTTGTGTAAGAAGTCACAGGAATACTTTCATCTAGAGCCATCTGAATGATACTGGCACGCTGAGTTCGTCTGGCTTCTCCCTCCCCCTAACCAGCACTGCCCGGGCATGTTGTACCTATTTGTTGTTACTCACAGAGATCGCTGAGGAGAGACAGTTTTCTCAGCTACAGATGCAGTAACAAGCATTCCAAGACAGTTGTAGATATTAAAACCTGTCTCAAGTGACCACAGCAGGAACAATCAAAATAGACCATATACGAGGTGCAGCAGAACAGCACACAAACAGCTCAGCATTACCTTGGATGGGCTCTCATCGTTTTGCCCTTTTTTTTTCCCTCTACTCATTTGCAGCAAACGAAAAAATCCTTAAAAAAAAAAAAAAGTCAAGTTTCCTTCCTTTACTCTTCTTCCAAAACAAATATGCTGTGGGTTATCTACAACGAACATGTTCTTCAGGAATTCCTCTTTGTACCTTTCCAGAGTAAAGGGGGACCCCAGGATTAGATGGGCAATTAGACACCAGCACTCCGCTATGCACAGTGTAACGCTCTAAGAAAGTCAGTGGCCACACCAAAGCTGTTCCTCCTTTGTGTAACGAACACTCTGCTGTTGCCGAGTCCTCAAGCTGTCTGCGTGTGTTGGCGTTCAGTCAAAGGGCTTCCTCTTCCTTACAACCATGTGGGTAATTAAAGGTAAAAGAAGCATTTCTGGAAAATAAAAAGAGGTGGGATGGAAAACCTAGAGCTTGGCAAGACACTTTAGGCTTCTCCTGAAAGGAAGGCAAGAACCAGTGCTTTAGATATTGGAACTCTTATCATTTATATCAACAAGACGTACTATACGACGTGAAGGAATACACAGCTAGGGGACACTCAGCTGTTGTAGCTTCAATGCAGCACATTGCATGGGCCTGAAAAGCCAAAGTATATAAATGTCCCCTTCCCATTTATTTTTTAAAAAGGCTTCATTTTATAATTTATGGCATTCCCGAGGAAAAACATCTTATGCCACACAGGTTTGCTTCACTGTGCACGTCCTAAAGCTGTACAGTTGTTTCAGTTCAGAAACATAACCCGGGTTAAGGTGTTAGTAGCCTGGATCAACTTTCTGGATGGTGCCTCCTGAGCACAACACCCACACTGGTTTTAGAAGTGCAGGTTTTCCAGGGGTCACTTTTGATGCAGCTACAATAAACTGCTGGATTGTTTATGCAGCCAAGCTCTCAGACTGTCTTTGCCAGTATATCCTCTATGGCCGTTCTTGATTCTCCTGAACAGTGACACTGTGACTAGCAAACCGCAGCACAGGAGACAAAGGTGCTTATGACAGTAAGGGAGACAAGCAGCTCAACACCGTATAAGCAGAATGTTTTGCTCTGAACAGTCTAGAAGCCAGCGTGTAAAATGGTTCTGTTTACACACTTGGCATTCTGAATCCTACAGACCTGCTGCTCCTTGCGCTTAGGTCATTTCTAACTCAATGAAGAGTGTCTCGGTCTCTCACTATTTACTCTCTTTTCAGAAGGGTTCCCAAGGTGCAGCTTTTGTGACTCGTTGCTGTGTTTCGCACACTTCCACAGGCAGGTGCTGCTGTGTTCTTTTAACTTTTCTTTTTCTCCTTGATGTCTAAACCAACCCACTTTGCCATTCCTCGTTAGCTTGCAAAATCGTTCACCTCTTTGGACAAGTCGTTTAGCGATTGGCACGACGTTCCAAGTTTTGCAAGTCTGCAGTTAAGAGTGTTCAACAATTAGTGTGTCATTGCTGCACATGAGTGTTTCCATACAGCATACAAAAGCATTGCACAAATACAAACATTACTGGAAAGACAGACTTCAGTCCAGACTCAGAACTCTAGGGAACACTGCGACCACTACCCTATAGCAGTTCTTCTCTGGCTTCAAGAGAACTCCTCAAGGAGTTTTAGAATGACCAGTCTGAACTGTAAACATCCCTGTAAACGTACCTGGAGGCTCTTTATCAGCATAGATAGGCAGAGATTAGAGGAATGTCATGACACATGGTAACTGAACACCCCTAAGTTTGGCTTGCTGTGGAAAGGATTAAGGATGTTCCTTTAGTTATAAAAATACAACGATTTTGAACACCTGCCTGTTCACTCATGGCATACCCCACTACATAAGGTTTTCTCCCCAGCCCAAACTTAACTCCCTTTATAGACATCTCTGGCTCCCTTGCAGCAATGGTTTGTGGCTCTCTCATACAGATCCCCAAATCTCTTACATCACTCTGGGTGAAACTCGTAGCACTGACCACACCACGCAGAACCTGTGATCTGCACCACTGTCCTACACAAGAATCCTCACTTGACTTGCATTATTGTTCACCAGGGCAGAGAAACATCCTAACTGCAGATGCAGCTTCTAGGCAGTTCCCTCCGTGTCTATCTATATATGCATTGTCCAGACTATTTTGGCCAAAGCAGCCAGCCATGGCGCTTAGGCTAGTGGAGGACATGCAAAACGTAAGCAAGGTATGTCCTGGGTAAGTGCTGGCAAGGAGCAGGTGAGAAAGAGAAGTTTACAAGCAAGATATTAACAGGTTCTCCCTAGAGATTCTCCCCAGCGCTTCAGGAAGCAAGGTGGACCTTCAAAAAACATCTTTGTCTCCATCAAGAGCCAATAATCATCATCATTCAGGATGATGATGTACTCCCGGCTCACACAGAATCTGGCCAGAGTCTTCGAGCGTCACTCAAAGCACAGTTTCACACAGCCTTGATGCCACCTCCAAAAGCTGTACCTAGCCTTAGGACAGAGTCAACAAAGCACAAACCAGAAATGGCCATCACCTAGGGGATCTGGTCACCATTTAGCTTATCGGCACGGCACAGACATCCCCTTCTTCCCTTGCAGCATAGCAGTGGAAGCAGCTGCTTGATCATTACCACAGTTGTTACACCTGCTCCCCCTGCCAAGTCCCGGACCAGAGCCAGATGTGAGGACAGCCAGCTGTCTGCTTGACCTCCATGGAGAAGTTAAAGCCCAGCAGGTTTGCAGAGAGGTCTCCAGTGACTGACAAGAAACATGCAAAGAAGGGTTACTCTTTTCAAAAATAGATCTCAGTTTTTTCATAGTCTCCTCAACAATTGTACAGCTCTGGTACTACAGCCACCTCAGTTACACGTGGTTGCCACGGTCTGCCACTGATTCAACAGCGCTCGTGTTCAAGGCACGTTCAAACGTGGCTTTCAGGCCAAAACAGACAACGCCAGATCTGGTTAAGAGCTAAAGCTTGCAGCCTGAAAAAGAGACTTCTTCTACTTTCTTTACTTTTCCTTTGCTAGCGCCTTCTATCTTTTGTGAGATGAAAAATAAATCCAATAAATGCATCCACACTCCTTTTGAAATGAACATCCTGATTCCTGAAGAGCAAATTGGACAAGGTAGAACTGGGCATCACGGTAATTTTTACTTCTTAGTTTGGATCATTATTTTAAAGTATTTCTTTCCTGGGCAATATATAGTCTTAATTAATCTTAGTCTTTTGTCATTAAATCCCCCTTGCAAAAGCGTTTACCAACAACGATGAAGACGTCGGCTATGCAAAGGCTGTGAAAAGTAGTCCTAGCTAAAGTCTGTAAAGGCTGCTTCGGATTTGAGCTACCCTCCGATTGAAAATGAGGCTGTTGTCTCTCTCCCTGCTTTGCCTGGATATGAACAGCAGTTAGGAGACACTGTAGTTCTCACAAGCTCCCTGCTGAGCAACGCAACTTTTCATTTCTGGAGGTTCAGAAGTTAACATGAAGATACAAAGGATGCTTCTACCCTTGTGGCAATCTACCTGCACTGCTATTCTGCATGCAAAACCTATCAGGTACTTTAATCTTCTGCTTTTCTCACAAACTAAGAAAATCTCTTAATCAGGACAGGGCTTTTTAAAATACCCCTTCTTTGTTCAGACACTAACCCCTCACAAACACCAAAGGGCAAAGGCTGAGGATTAGCTGCACACGCAGTGTTTTCAGATTAACTACTTCTGTTGAATTATGAAGCAACTGCATTAAGCTTACCAGGAAGAAGGCTGCTCTCAAATGAGTTAATCAGGGACAACGTCACGTTGAGACAGGCACTGCAGAACAATTCATAACAAAATCAATCCGTTCCTCTGCCATTCCAGTGTTAGTCAATGGGAAGATGCTGCCATGACCAGGCAGCCGGAGTAAGTGAATCGCAAAACTAATCAGTTTGGCAAAGGGCTTTATGGAAGTCGCTGTGTTGGTGTCACCGACTTCAAGTGATCTGTTCTTTGGTTCGTCTGGTGTGAGCTACTGAAATCTGGGACGAGGAAGGAGAAGTCATTCATGAACTATGAAACTTTCTGTATTGTGGTGGAAAGGTTCCAAATGCAGTCGTAATTTCATTGTATATTCAGTTTTCTCACTAGTTCCCTCTCACCCCATCCCAATCTTTCTGTACATCTAAATTTCAAGCGCCCTTCCCAGGCAAAGGCAAAATGGCTTGTGCCTGGTAGTCACTCCAGAGTTTTAAACAACTATTCCACTAGCATCATAAATCAGTCAAATGCTTATGGCAGAGACACGTAGACACGTTTCTCTGTACCGTCACGACTCCAACGGTTGTTTTCAGATCATCACTTGCTTGGTCATTCTCTCCAGATTAATCTTCCTTCTGAGAGGTCTACAAATGAGTTGCTGAAGTTCTGTAAGATACTGACACTGAAACACGCCCCGTCTTATTTTATGTGATAAGAAGAACTAGTCTAACACGCACATTGGAACAAGCACCTATTTCTTCTTCAACTGCAATTAACAGTTCCTGCACGTGGGTGCTGGGATGGCTCTGCCTTGTTACTACATGTCTCTCGCACCAGCAGTCTCAAAGAGAATACCCCGAGTCTATCTGAGATCACTCCATACATCTGGGAGCATGGACTGGGGAAGGTGAGATGATATGTTCAGGGAGAGATGTTCTCGGTTCTTGCTTCTGTGATTTCTTTCATGGCACACATATATTGTTTTGTTTACTTGTGAGCATGTGGGTTTAGGACACACCAAACTGTTTTCCAGCGCAGAGTCTGGCAAGAACAAGCCCAGGTACCAGTCTAGGTTGCGAAATGACCTGTTGGAGAGCAGTGCAGGAGAAAGTGAGCTGGGGGTCCTGGTGGACAGCAGGATGACCATGAGCCAGCAATGTGCCCTTGTGGCCAAGAGGGCCAACAGCATCCT
>JAOXOE010029839.1:0-13869 GCA_028565055.1 Phoeniculus purpureus | reverse complement strand
GGGGGGGGGAGAACCCTCTTTTCTTTTTAAAAGAGATACCGAAGACACTGTCTTTAAGTAAATGCTCTTTTCCAGCAGTCAAGGCAAAAACTACACCAGATTCTTTGTTGCTCAGAGCAAAATGAGAGCTGCACGCCAGTAACAACCAGATTCTGCACATTCAGCTCCTTTCATTTAGACATCAGACTAAATTCAGGCTCGGCTTATCTCCCTGGAGCCTCTCCTGGCTGATAGACTTGGCTTGTAATGCAAGAGGTGACAGCTGGGGGCAGGCTGGTCACTAGGTTCAATGTAAAAGTTCGCATTTAAGTAACACTACGGTAGTTCTGCAGAAGTTAAATGTAAAAAAACCTGAGGTTTTATGCAAAAAGGGGTATAAAAAGTATATAAAAGGCTCCTTTTTAAAGGCTGTCATGCGGGTTTAAAGAGATGACAACCCAAATAATAGCTTTGATCTCAAGCTGTAAATAATTCCTATGGTTAAAAATGTTAACAGGAGCATGAAACTAAGATATTAACTCTGTCAAATACTGTGGTAGAATTAAAAATATTTAAGGGTTCATTATCAAAACGCAAAGTGATGGCCATTGGCAGCCTGACACTTCCGAGATGCTGAAACAGGTCCACTCTCCAGTAAAAGTAGAGTTCTCAGGAAGCAGCAGGTTGAGCTGTGCAGTGAGGAGAAAGCAGCCAGGGAGGGAACCGAGGGGCACGTTTGCTCCTTGGCCTTTTATCTGTTACCCTCAATTCCAATCATTTCAGGAAAGGGAAGTTTTGTTGAAGCACATGGAACAAAGATGATGGGCAACTTCATCTACAACCTTCTCCTCATCCAATGTCTCAGGCAGTAAAGGCCTACTGAACTTCAAAGCTTTCAAGACTTCCAAGACTTCCAAGAACACGTGTGAAGATATTCACACCGCCTCAAAGAACTGGCAGAAACAGGTCAACATTTCTGCTTTTCCCCAAATCTGGGTCAACACACATCCTGCAATGTAGAGCCTGCAACAGTGGCCTCTCAGGGCTGTGGGAGAGGAGAACATCAGTGAGACATGCACTCATCACCAGAAACTTGGCAACTGGTCCTAGCAGAGGCCAGACAATCATGACTAAGTCTCTGCCTTGCTGCTTTAGGGCTCCAAGCTTGAGAAGAACAATGCTGGCAGCCCTTGAAGAAGCTGCCGCTACATACATGCTGACCATAAAAAGAGTCAAGTCCATGGCATGACATGGAACAAAACGGATGCTGACATCACCAGCAGCCAGCTCCCCACCAAAACCAAATCAAAATCAGAGCCTCCTGGTTCAGCAACTGGTCTAAAACGCTAGAGACAGCAGCAAGACGCAAAAAACAAAAACCAACCCATCAGCAGCCTCTGTCAACTGGACTTTTCAGAACTGGACATCAATCATCAGTCAATTAAGGACCACAATACCACTTGAATCATAAAGCAGCTACAGACAACTTCTGCTATGACAGCTTGGGCACCGCTTTACCATACTGGCAGCACCATAGACTGGTGAGGCAGTCTCAGTTCTACCACGCACAAACTTTACCCCCTTTCTTTTAATTTTTTCCTTTTGGGAGCCGATATCCTGCTCTGCTACTCAGTTTTATTCAGCTGAGAAGGATGTTTTCTCTGCAACATAATCTGAATTTCATTAATTGTTCCAGAAGATCTATGCATAAAAAGCAGCAACAAAGTGAATTCTGGTTGTCAGTGTGTGCTTCCTTTCCACAGGAGAGGCATCTGTTGCACTCAATTAAATACAGTCTAGACAAATAACGTTTAGAACCCTTTGAACTTCATGCTATTTGTCACTTTGATAGACAGAAACCATCTCATCTTACAAATCATCTCTTCTCACAGGCCAGCAGCAGCAGCTGCTCTCTGTTTCAGGGTATTCAGCAAAAAAACCTCAAGAAGGAAACATCAGAGGTGCAAGGAGAAGCAACAGGAAAGGCACCACCATGGATTCGCCTTAATGCAAGCTCATTTCTATACCCTGTAACAGCTGCATGTGTAACCCAAAAGACCCACAGTAAGCTCTGCAGAAGGACTGGTATGGTAGAGGAATGACTAATCAAAAGGCAAGAAGAGGGAGAAACGGAAACTGGTTTATAGATATCCTTCCCTTCCAATACAAATATTTTACCAACATTGTCCCCTTTGCCTCTGTGCTTCTCTCACATTTATCTTGTGATGTCTACCTAGCAAACTGGTTGGGTTTCTCTATCTAGGATTGGTTGTTCTGGTGCTGGTTTTCAGGGTAGTTTTGGAAAAGGATAACAAACAGAAACAATGGAAAGATTGTTTCTGTTGGCTGGGTTTCAACTACACATCTGTAGTTCTGACAGTCAATAATGAAGGCATGAGAAGGTCACGTAAGAGAAGTTTCATAAAATTCTGAGACTACAACTCTCCAAACAAACAGGGATCTAAAACACAGGCCTACCTTGCTGTACCAGTTGAGGCACGGTTGGACCACATCTGGATCATCAATGCCATTAAGTTCAACATACCAGATACTAAAATTGAAGCTGGGTCCCCAGGATAAGAGTGGAACTGGAGAAGAGAGGAAAAAGGACAAAAAAAAAGGAGGCGTAAACATCAAATAGTCCTCATATTCATCTCGGACTATACACATAGCACTATTTCAACTGATAAAGCTTAATCAGAAATCCTCAGTATTGTGTAAGTTCTAGTTTAAGTAAGCCTAGGAAAAATCACCAACTACATCATGTTAAAAGTTGCCATGTACAGCAACATTAACACAGCAGATCACTACAGAGCAGAAGCTTGCTTTGAGCAAAAGGAGCCAAAATACTACCAATTTATATAAAACAGCTCAAAGAGGCAACAAGCTTTGACACGGAGGGGGGTGACAAGCATCCTAGAGACAGTATTTTACTCCTCATCGTACATTTGTTTCCACATTTGTCAGGATAATTATTCTCCCTAATGGTGAAGACAAGAAAGTTTGGGGATTTTTAACGTCACAAAATTAGTAACCTCTGCAAGTTACAGAGGATGGAGGAAGGGAAAACCATCAGTATCCAGTTTTAAAGTTGTATCTGGCATTTTTTAAGCTTAAATCTGTGCAGCTTTTTGGCTAGTTCTGTTTTATTTGTATATTGGAAAAAACTTACTTAAAGCATTAAAAGACATGTGAAACACGCTGCAGCCTCTCACCTAAGGCTTCTCTACCGCTCTGTGTTAACATCTGTGGTCTTGCACTGATCTACTGATTAATCTGCAGGTTAAGCCTTGGTTCTGCTTTTTTTTTTTTTGAAGCAACTCCAACTCCCAGAAAAGTTTTGTGTGAACTCTGACTCCTTAAAGCTGCAGCGAAGTCAAGTGGTTTCCTTTTTATTTTACTGTAACTGATAAACAGGAAAAGATAGTATTAGAGATGAATGAGGAGTTCCCAGCAACAGCAGAGTCCTCTGCTTCCTCCCTTCCACAGAAACTATGTTTGCCACAGAGAAACTGCTCCTTGTCTTTCACACCATTCCAAAATCCCACCAAGATCAACACGGTGAACTGAGGGGTTTCTGACCTTCCTATTTGGAAATAAAATCCAAAGTTTGTCTTAAAGTCATTCTCAAGCTGTTCAAGGTTCTTACACTTCACACAGGCTGGATGTCTCATCTTCTGTGATGTGTTTGGGCACAAAGCATATGTTCAAACACATGATTTCCTAAATTTTACAGGGTGTTTCTACAAAACCTATTGCTGAAGTCTCATGACAACTTCTGGGAACAGCCTTTAGGAGAAGAGATTTTAAAGAAAACATCCAAAGAGACTTCAAATATGAAATTCTTAACTGATTTTCATACCCATAAGTAGGTTTTTGTGGTACATTACAGCTCTCAAATCATCCTGCTCAAACAAATTCTACTTGATTGTTCAGCGCACAAAGCAAGATGCTTTCAGAGCAGTGAACTCATAGAAAAGACAAGAATCACCTGTCTTCTGCCCACATTGCATATACTCTGTCCAAGAAACTTCCTTCATAGAATCACAGAATGGTTTGGGTTGGAAGAGACCTCAGAGATCACCTAATTACACCCCCTGCCATGGAACACGGACACCTCTCACCAGATCAGGTTGCCCAGAGTCCCATCCAACCTGTCCTTCAACACTTCCAGTGATGACAGAGCAGCCACAGCCTCCTTTGGCAAATTGGCTCAGTGTCTCAGCACCCTTATAATGAGAAATACCTAACTCTACCCTCCTGCCTAGTTCTGTCCTCTGCACAAGATGATTGCTGCCAATATAGCACCTGAACACCACAAACCATCACCACTCCTAAATCCAAGCGCATGGGTAAACGTAATCCTGTACATACTACCTCTTAACAGCAGCAAACCAACAAAACACCACACATAAGGTACACCTTTGATCTGTTTTCAGCTCTGAACACACAGGCCAAGATCAAAGTGAAGTTAAATTTCATATATGGTCAGCTATTAAAAAAAATACAATCAAATCAAAGACTATCCATCAGCTTCTTACACTGAAACACTGAACCAAACCACAGACCACCTCAAATAGACCAAGACCATCAATTTCCTGACGGTGAACCTGAGGCAAATTTCCTAACACTTTGAGTTTACTGCATGAAAAACACAACCCAACTATACCATGTTCTCAACTCATTTCAGAGAAGAGCTCCAGGAGTAGCCCCCTCTAGTTCTTTTCAGCAGCCTCTTCTCAGAACTTTGATTAACTTCTCCCAGAAAAATTCAACAATTAACCTTTCTATCTTGATAGTCAACTACAGCACCAAAGACTTCACTGGAAT
The DNA here is from genome assembly GCA_028565055.1 of Phoeniculus purpureus. Lineage (NCBI taxonomy): Eukaryota > Metazoa > Chordata > Aves > Bucerotiformes > Phoeniculidae > Phoeniculus > Phoeniculus purpureus. The sequence goes on along the minus strand of JAOXOE010029839.1, from coordinate 9,060 downwards.
ACCCATGGCAATCACCACCATAAAAAAAACAAAACCGCACAGCCATCAGCTTGCTAACATCTCCCCTCTCCCCAGTTATCTCTGAGCTTTCAGTCTTGTTTACAGAGAGGAAATGGACACCAGAATGGTGATTTTTAACATCAAGACTTTAATACTGCAACCTGAAGCTGATCTTTTAGAACACACTAAAGAAGATGAAAAAAGCAGAAAATTTGAAATTGTCCTGTGACTTCTATTCCAGTTAGAAAAGGTCACACATCCTGCTGGATCATCTCCGCACTTCAGAAGCTCCTCCCTGGCTCCCAGAAGACACTGCTCATTCCTTCCTCTGCCCTCACTTTCTGGAGGCCTTTATGGGGTGTTTCAATTCTTTGACACATCTCCTTTCAGAGCAGCCACCATCCTTTCAGAGCAGCCACCATGTAACTTAGACCTGCAAGGAGGAGACACTAAGTGCAGCAAGGAAGCAGCAATACTCACACCAACAGCACTGAGAGTTACTGGTCAGCATGACACACCAATCTCAGTTTTGCACAAAGCTCAGAGATGACAGCAGTCTAACAGCCTGCGTTTCTCTTCTTGCATCTCCCAGTGGCTGGTTTTTGTTTGTCCTCCCTTTCACCCACCTCAGATGTCACACCACAGCCTGAGCAGGCAAAAACCAGCCTTTGCCAGAGCTGAGAAATGTCCTTCTCCAAAAAAACAACAAAAAAAAAACCCCAGACAAACAACAACCACTGAATGCGCTCCCTTATCTTTGAGGTGGAAAGACACCATTTATTGAAGGTGCTAACCGAAGCCTAAAGCTACAGTTATTCCTCCAGTTTTTAGCATAAAGCCTCCTCAGCACGTTTTGTTGCTGCAGACACCACAGCAATCCATTGTGAAATACATGCAATGGTTCACAGCGAGAGGTGCCCAGCAGAGGAAAAAAATACAAAACAAAAAAAAATAATCAATAACCCTTTAACTGAAGCAGAAGGCATTTAGGTTAATTAAACAGGTCTTTACCCATACAAGTATGATTTTGGGGGACATTTCTCAGTAACGGGCAGCTATGCCTAGACAAGGACAGCAGCGCTGGATATCAGTGGCAGAGGCACTGGCCACAGAACAGTAATGCCACATGCCTCCCCCTAAGCTCATTTCCATGTCCCTCATTTACAGGCAGGAGATACCCAGCCTTGTAAAAGTGCAGGAAGCACCATAAAGGAATTATTACTCATGTCTGGTACACCAAGGCTTAAAGTATTGAAGCCTGGCTAGTAATTCGCATGCCAGTAACAAACTGGGAAGAGAATTACCAAGGTTTCTTCAAGTTCTTCTGTGGCCATCAGCCTTCACACCACCTTCTGCTTTCAAGGACACAGCACAAGCCTCTGCTTGGTGTAACCACAAAAACAAAAGGCACAAACAAAGCTCACAGACACTAAAAAGATTCTACTTTGATATTTGCTGTGGTTAAAGACTCCCTTCCCCTCTCACAAGCTCTTTAACGAGGTGCTATGTGAAATGTAAAAATTACTTGTCAAGTAGGTCAGAAGCACAACTGGGCATTTCAGCACGAAGGAACTGAAGTTGAACTAATTAAGTAGAAGAAGTGCAAATCTTTTCTTGACAAAAGGAGAGAGAAGTTGGATTTTTTTCTGCTTTCTGATACTGAAACTTTCTCCAAGTCAGAAACTTCCTCTACTAAGTGAGCGATGGAAGTTGCAGCAAATGTTTTCCCCTCACACAGCTCTACCCATGCTGCGTCCCTGCCTCCCTGTCCCCCCAGACACACCTCAGCACGTGGGGGTGCTAACAGGGTCACCACACTTATCTGCGGAATTATAAAAGCAAACGCCTGATGCAAGTCGCAGCCGAACCAGCTAATACCTGCCCCAAGTACGCAAATCTCACTGATAGCAGCAACTTCTGCGGCATCGAGTCTCCACGAGTCCAAAAGGGCAGATTTTGGCCTCGTGTTTACTGGCAGCATTACAAGGAACACAGCACGGTATTTCAAATTTCGAGTTACTTTGGCTAGCAGCTTGGAAATTTTAACAAACCAAAAACATACTCAAGCTGTGAATCTGAAAAATAACAGAATTTCGTAACAGCGTTTTGCAGTTGTTTCACCGAAAAAAAAAAAAATCACAATTTAACAAACAAAACGACATTCACCGTCAACTAGAGGTTTTAATTGGAGAATAGTTGAGGTTGGAGAAGACCTTTTTAAGTTCATCAAGTCCAACCATTAACCCAACTGTCCCAAGGCTATTGCTAAACCCTGGCCCTAAGCTCCAGATCTCCACGACTGTGAAACATGTCCAGGGACAGTGACACAACAATACAACCCTCTGCCTGAGCAGCCTCTTCCAAGGCCTGATGACCCTCCTTTCAATGAAGTTCTCAAACATCTAATCTAAACTTAGGCTGTGCTGAAGAGATCATTGTAATTTCTGTCTTATCACGGGAGCTACTTCATAGCAGGCAGCTTTGAGAAACTAAAAAGGCTAAAGATAGAGCTAAAAATAAAACCTCTCAAACCACAACAAGCAAGCAATGGGTATGTATTAATATCATTAGATTACTATTAGAGTTCTACTTAACACCAAAAACTTACTCTACATGAGGAACCCACCCAACTAAAACCAAGCCACTTAACTATTAACTACACCTAACTGCAGGTCATGTCACAGGAAAAGAAAGTCCAAGTAGCAGAAATTAATCGGCATTTTGCTTTCCCAACAAGTTTAAACTTCCTGCTACGCTTCATTACATCAGAACACATTCTGCTGGAATACAATTTACACATCCAGAGGAGCAAGCAAGGAGCAGCAAGGAATCTGTTCACTCTCCCCTTTAGCCCTCCTGTAACTACTTGCTGGTTTCTAGCCACTGAAAAATAACATTTCTCAAAAGCCTCATGTGGGAAGCTTCAGAATAAGTTATAAAAAATAAAAGTCAACTTAGCCTTCCTGATGTGGTCAACCTTTAACTATCCTTCTGCTCCTCCTGAGGTCTCCTTAAGCCAGGAGTTACAAACAAAGTAGCCAAAAACCAAACCAAATGAACAACCAGTTTCCTCATCTAAGAGTGGGAAACACCACCACTAATAGTACACAAATAACCACCTGAATCCCAGTCTGAAGCTTCCAATTCCTCATGCAAACAGGAGAAGAGCTTCGGAAGATACAAGAGCAAAGAACTCCAAAGTGACCCCCTACAACAGGTACCACCATCCAAGTCTTCACCAAGGAATTATCCAACACTCCTAAATGCACCTAAAACTACTCAGTGGGATCTTAACTCATTTTTTCAGCCACTTGTTTCTTTGTTCTATTTTTATGTTTAAACAGCCAGTTGAAAACTAGCAATTATTTTCCATTATTTTCACCAGTTCTCCTCAGTAGGTAGGAAGGGGAAGATAAATTGCCAAGCTATGAAAAGCTGAAAAGCTCTAAATTCTTGGATTAAGCCCAACCAGTATCACTGACTGCTTCTAGGACACCTGTTCTCTCTGGCCTGCTTGAAGCAAGGAAGAGACATCCTCAGGTGCCTCCACCAGGAGTGACAGAAAAGCACCTTTCTGAGCACCTCCGTGAGCAACCTGGATCAGAAGAACACCACGGGATACATTTCTATGCTTCTAGATGTCATCTCTAGCCATGGACGAGACAACGATTAGCATAGCAGGAAGAGAACAAGGAAGGCTTCTGCTGTTGCTCGGTGTGTTTGAGAACAAAAGGCTTCAACCTTTTTCAAATTCTAGGGTTGTCAACAATGAAACTTCTACCAGTATTTAGCTTAATGATTTTTTAAGCTCTATGTAGCCATTTATAATAGGACAGTAAGCAGCTTCTCCAGCAATTAGTTGACTCAGCAACTGTATTTATGAAAATTACTGTATTTTGCTTTCATTCCCCAGGACTTAAATTATGAAGCTATTATTTCTTAGTAACAGGACTTCACTGTGTTCCAGCCTAAGCAGCCTAAAAGATCATGAAAATGAACAGCTATTGTGGATACTCTGCCTGAGTACAACGAAGCCACAAGTGCCAAGAGCGGCACAAGTATAAGAAGAGATTATTTTCTACTCAGAATGCTGAAAAAATGCATTTACCTATCTTAATGAATCGACAGGGGAACATCTGTTCATCAATTTTATGCTTCAAGGTGAATGTTTCTTTGTTATAATCATTCTTTAAGCCACTGTGGGAAAAAATAAATAAGGTTACTAAATCTTACTTTGTATTTTAGGACTAGCTAATAAACACGATCTAGGTCATGCCTGAAATGCGAAGCTTCGTTTCATATTACTATGAATCATCAGTGAACATGCTGGACCAACACCTGGACTGCTCTCCACTGTCTTCTATCTCCCAGCACTAGCTGGTGGTTTTTGGAGGGAATGGCCATCGTATCGATGCCGCTGGTCTACACCTCTAACCCTGTGACTTTGGCAAACAATCTGCCTGAACTGCACTTTTCCCCTTTTAAGAGAGGGATCACAGAATCATAGAATGCGTTGGGTTGAAGGGACCTCCCAAGATCATCTAGTCCAACCCCCCTACAAGAAGCAGGGACATCTCTAACTAGAACAGATTGCCTAAAGCCCCATCAAGTCTGACCTTGAATGTCTCCAGGGATGGGGCCTCGCCCACCTCTCTAGGCAGCCTGTTCCAGTGATCCAGAACAATCATGTTGCCAAAGTACTTTGTGATCCGTCTATGGATGTTACTACCAATATCAAGTAATCCACACAATTTATCCAAAATCTTGTCTGTTTTTACCAAAGATGCAAGTCCAGGTCCCGACATGAAGGTTTTTATTAAACTTCAGGTGGAATGACATTAAATATCAGTAATTACTCTGCCAAGATGCCTTCCCCCATAATTCTAGTAGCAATAAAGTCAAATTGCAAGACTAAGCAAAGGGAAACACGGGTTTGCCGTTTGCTTATTTGATTTATTTACCCATCTGTAGCAAGGCAGAGCAGCTCACTGGTGCAGACCTTTAAGCTTCAATAAGGTCCTTGGCACAGGCAGTTTACTGGTGCTTTTTAAAGCTATTTAGGGTACCCACAAATGGCGAATCATTTCTCTTGTGCCTCAAGCACACAGCAGGGAGGAACTGCAATCCAGCAATGCTGCACCCTGCTTTCAGCTCTTCCAAACTTTCCCCAATCCTCTGTGGTCAGAGCAGAATGAGGAAGGCTTGCTGGAGCGAGTGTTGGGATTGCTGCTCTCTGGCAAGGACAGGTGATTGTAGGACGGTGGTAGTCTACAACTCTCTTACGCTGACAGCCATGTGTCTGCTTGGAAGTGAAGGGAAGAACCCTAATGATTAACCATCAGGCCTTACCTGGATAACAGATCTGTCATGTTCTCCTCATTCATCCCACCAAAGACTTTAAACTTCTTCAAATTGCAGACGTGCGTTTTCTCATATTTCCCAAATGTGATACTCTGGACTATGGCAGGTCTTTCAAGTTTCAGAATCAAATACTGTGGAAGAGAGAACAGGCGATTTCAATATTAAAGCCAAGGCTGCTAAATTCATAAGGGAGAAGCATCTCAGCTTGTAAGCTGAATTTTTGAAAAGCCAGGGAATGAAAGTTGAGATGATCCCTCACCACAATCACATTTTCTCCCTTGTTCCTGGAATGAATCCAAGTTTTTAGGAATATTACTTCAAAGCCAGTTTATCCAGTACAAATATTTGATTAAAGTACCTATTCCTAACATTTCTGTTTGGGGCTTGCATACGTTCCTTCAAATTGGATGCAAGACTTCCTGAAATCTGGTAAATCAGATCAGACTATGAAGAGCGATGATTCAAACACCCACCACAGCCTGAAATGAAACCTAAACTGAATTCACAATTAGATAAATACAGTCTGTTCCACACACGAAGAGAACATCAAATTACTTTTTCCTCTCTGGGCTGACACTATTTAACCACTGAATCCAGACTAGGTTTGGTGTGTGGTTCACAGTGGGACCAACTGCTTATTAACCAAACACCAAATAAAACGAGGACACTTCATTGACAGCAAAGGGGCTTTACATGTAAAATAATGAAAATGTTCTCCCTCATGAATATTTTCTCTCCCTTACACAGATGCAGGGAAGTGCTTGCACAGTTCATGAGGGTGCACCAAGTCTACTTAACCTTCCCCTACAGAACAGGTCTTGGAGGGCATCTAGAGACATCGTGTTCTGCAGAATAACATGAGTTTTATACCTGAAAACTGTTTGACTCTCTTCCTGAACTCCTTAGAGCTAAGCTGTATAAAACAGAGAAATGAGACAAAGCGCAGAAACACAGTTACTCATTGTGCTGGATTTGTCACAAAACCCCGTGATCAAGTGGACCACTCAGGCCGTGCAGGACACCTCTCACTGTTGATGGCCCTTTCCTTCAAGAAGGAGCTCTTCCAAACCAGACACACCACAGTATATCAACAATATGTGGAGTATTTGCATCTACATGGCTGGGTTCAATGGTTCCCAAGGGTAGGATCTCCCACAAAAAAAAAAAAACAACACACCAAAAAAAACCTACTGTGCTTGTGCTAAACAGATTGATCAGCAGGATCCTAGAAGAGCATCTTATGGATGGGAAGCAGAACAGATTCTTCCATCCTTTTCATTTTCAGTCTTCCTGTCATGGCCCTATAAAGCAACAGACTCCTAATCTCAAAGCAGGGCTGACATCATTGTAGAGATCACTACCTGAAAGGAGGTTGTAGGTGGGAGCTGGTCTCTTCTCCCAAGTAACAAGTGACAGGACAAGAAGAAATCAAGAAGAAATGGCCTCAAGTTGCATCAGGGGAAGTTTAGGTTGGACATGAGGAAAATTTTCCTGATGAAAAGGACCATCAGGCTTTGAAAGGGGCTGCCCGGGGAGAAGGTTGAATCACCATCCTTGGACACGCTTCAAAACCGTGAAGATCTGCAGCTTAGGGACAGAGTTTAGTGGTGGCCTTGGGACAGTTGGGTTAAGGGTCTTTTTTAAGGTCTTTTCCAATGTGGATAATTCTATGATCAGGAGAAACATGTGACCTCAGCCACTGGTTCTCACTACACCTACAAAAAGCGTCAAAGAAATACTTGCCCTTACAGAGGTGACAGATGATAATGTAGACCAGATGGATACCTAAGAGATTAAGAAAGATTTACTGCTAAACATGTTTCCCAGCTACTCAAAATTGTTCAGAATGAGGAAAAACTACATCAGCACTGCCAGGGTACAATGGAAAAAGGCTTTCGTTCCTTTAGGGTTGCTGCTTTTTAAAATGAAATGTTTCTAGACTTGAACACCAAATTCTTAGTTTAACAAGCAGTATGCTATGTTGTTCTCTCACAGTACTTCTCAAACTTCATAAAAATATTAAGATCCTATAAAGAAAACATGTCCTAAGGCAGAGAAAAGGGATGTGCAAAAGGCTGGTCCTGTAATGAGCAAGGCAGCGCTTGATACATGGCACAGCCTGCTGCCAAAATTCTCCAAGCAGAACAGACAGTACACAACAACATCTAAGAACTCCTCCTACACCACTGTATCCTCCCTGCAGATTTCTCCTGAAGCTGAAAAAACAAAGCCAGCACAACCAGCATCAGCAACTGCATTTCTTAGATCTTGCTGGCATCACAGACTATATGGTTGGGTCGAGAAGACATCCTCTCCAGTACATCACCAGATTTGTGGAAGCTTGGAACCAGCATCATCCTGCATCGTTACATTAAAGGAGAGAAAACCAGGACTGCAGTTAAATCTTGGGGTAAGTGGCTAGAAGGGAGCAAAGCTTGGCAAACCCTCCACATGGCTAACAGTGGGACAGGGCTCTGGGCATCCTAGTGTAGAGAGACTGGGCATCCTAGTCTAGTGTCCCTTCCCATGCTGCCATGGGCTTTGAACTAGATGATCTTTGTGGTTCCTTCGAAACTAAACCATTCTGTGACTCTCATTTCTTGAAGCCTACAGACAGAAGAAACTCTGCAGCCCACCTTCCCGCTGCCACACATCCCATCAACTGCTGAGTCAGACCAGCAGTTGAGAAAAAACAAAAAATACCACCACAAAAGCTAAACATCACCCTTTTTTTTGCCAATTTATCTGCTGACTGATACAGAAACTAGCTGTAGGTTTGGTTTAAAGCCCTGTGGCACAGTACCTGTCCCAGTGTATGTATTTATTTTTAATACACATATACACACGTACATAAAAATACGTAGATGTACAACATGTTTTTATCTACTGCTGCCACTGTCGGTACCGGCTACAAACCTGACTGGTGCTGAAAAAAAAATGTATTGCCTCAAGAGCTGCAAACAGCTGGCTGCACAGATATTTTTGGACTGCAACCAGCAATTTCAACGTGACAGACTATTCTCTGTAGCTTCAAAAAAATGTGACAGAAGTGAAAGTAAGATCAAGCGATTCGTTCAACCTGGAGAGAACGAGTCTATGAGCTTTCGGACAGACAGATACACTGAGGTACTCAACATTTTTTCCATTCCTATTGCTATAAGCAACCTCAGTATGTTTCGTGACCAATTACCCACGAAGCATTCCCCAAAAATCCAGATGATAGTGTTCTGCACACAGACACTAAAAGGAACGACTACGTAAAATCCGAAGCCTGATCACTAAGCACCAAATCACATTTCCGAAAACCAAGACGCTGCAAACATTAGAAGAGTAAACCTTCTGGTTTACAACTGACACATTTCATAGAACCGTGGAATCACACAATCATTTAGGTCGGAAAAGACTTTTAAGATCATAGAGTCCGACTACTAAACCAACTGTCCCAATGCTACCACTAAACCCTGTCCCTAAGCTCCAGATCTCCACAACTGTGAAACATACCCAGGGATGGCCATTCAACCCCCTCCCTGGGCAGCCTCTGCCAAGGCCTGATGACCTTTTCCATGAAGGAGTTTTTCCCTCACACCAAACCTAAACTTCCCCTCGTGCAGCTTGAGGCCATTTCCTCTTGTCCTATCACTTGTTACTTGGGAGAAGAGACCACCTCAACCTCCCCCCCCACCCTACCCCGCCTTTGAG
>JAOXOE010029838.1:0-13871 GCA_028565055.1 Phoeniculus purpureus | reverse complement strand
CCCTCCCCGTCCCGCCCAGCCGCTGCTTGTGGCCTCACCGGTGTCCATGGGTGCCCCGCGGCGGGAGGCGAAGCGCGCCCGTGACAGTCACCCGTGGTGTGGATGCGGCTACGATCTGCACATGCTCGGGCAGCCGCCTGCCCCGCCACCTTCCCTTAACTCTTTCCCTTCTGCCCCGCACCATCCCTAGCCCGCATCCTCCCTCGCGCCGCGCCGCACCGCCGCTGGCCCCGCAAACCAGCCAAGGACGCAGGCAGAGGCGCCTGGCCGGGTTGTTCCCCGGAGGCCTGGCGGGGCCAGCAAGGGAACAGAGCTCAAGCCGTGCGCGGGCGATTGGGCTCGCCCGGGGAGCCGGAGGCTGCGGACGGGTCGGTGTGAACGGCTCCCCGCAATCCCGGCATGTTTCCCGCAGCATCATTTACTCTTCTAAAGAAATCCACAACAAACCAAACGCAAACGCGAAGCAGCTAGGGTCTGTCACCCCCCAGCGCCTGCTGTGCCCAATCTGGCCGCTGACAGGGCATCCCTGCCGCGCTCGACATCTACAGCAAAGGAAGCGCTGATCTGCAGCCTCGCTGTTAGAACAGTCAAAACATAACCTCCTCGAGAAGTGCTTTTTCACCCAGAAGGCTCTCCTTGGGTTCCGAAAATGGCCCGAGGATGCGGAGAAGACAAATTTGAAGGATAGGTCATAAAGTACAATCAGTTTGCTTTCTGCAGTTAGGCTTCAGCAGCACGGGAAAAAATTCCTTTCTCTAGGGTTAGAAATGAGATTGCAAAATGGACCCAGAGCTCACACGCAAGTAAATGACCTCTCTGCACCTCTGCCTTCCTTCTGGAAAAGTGAAGAGTGAGCAGCTCCCTGCAGCGAGGATTAGCTGGCTAACGCCTCTGAAGTGCCTTACAGGCTTCAGAAAGGAATGAGGGAGATTTTTACTTTTATCCCCTTGCAGAGAGGGAAATCAAAGTATTGTGGGGTAAAATGACAACTTTAAGTGCCACTAACTCAGAAGTGGCCACTAGTCCTGAGTCCTGCCCTTCCTCACCACTTTGGGCTCTTCTCTGCTCTTCCCAGGCCTCTGATGCAGTCTACATTTTTTTTCCCTCACAGTCACCAGGTTTCCTGGTCTTTCCTGCCTCCTGTAGTACCAGAAAGGATGAGCTCATGTTTTTAGCAGAATAGGGATGTTATTATGACTTATGTTTAATGGCTCAGCGTTTCTGACATCAATAATAAATGGTCTCAATGATGAGGCAATACTGGATCTGTGCAGGCCCCAAGGCAATTACAGCAAAGGATTCTCAAGATGTCTGGCCGTAGACACTCTCCCAGAGGCACGTGTCTCTTGAGAGACAGCTCCTTTATCCCCAAGGCCCAGCAGATGCTTCCCGCTTGAGAAACGCCACGGCTTTGCATAGCTCTACGTAACAGAGAAGCACCAGGGCTCCTGGCTGACGTTACTGTCAGCATTCACCCACGAGCTCTGAGTACAAACAGCCGTGGCTGCTCCAAAGATACCACAATGCAGCAAAACAGCCTGTCACCAAATCACCTGATTGCACAACCTCACTGTGAGAGAGCTGGAATGTCAGAAAGATGGAGTGCTTTAAAGGGGAAATGGAGAATAATGCACAGGCAGCCTTACCTCAGCAACTGAGCTGTACAAGCCAGGACAGTGCTGCATGTGCTGGTGACCTCAAACTGGATGAAAAAAAACCCAATTGTTTTAGATCTATTTCAACGGAGCTGAGAAGGAAAATGCTAAGATAATGAAGGTATCCTTCATGTTATAAACATCTTTAAAATACCATACTCGATCAGGCAGCTACAGTGGACAACAGCATGATGCAGTGCTTGTGTATTTATAGCGAAATAGCATCCTTTAGGAAGTCCTGAGGACCATGCTAGAGACACAGTTGAAAGAGAGTGTGAGAAAGATCGTTTCACAGTATGAGAGGAGAGAATGCCTTTCAAGGAGCAGAGGAAAAGTCAAAGAAAAAGAAAGACCAGAGCTAGGAGATACTCACCTACAAGGAGAAATCTTCAGCCACAGATGGACCAGGAAAAATGAGAAGCACATGGAAGGAAGACATAAATCTGTATTCTCCTGTCTAGTCACAGCAAGCAGAGAGAGGAAGGAGGAGGAGAGGAGAAAAGTGAGGGCTTCCAGAGTGAGAACGGAGGAAGGAGGAGGAAGTAAGGCAGGGATGAGGGGAATGAAGACAAACACTATACAGTGCTGAAGGGACAGGCAGGAGGGAAAAATGTCAGAGCAAGCACCTGGAGGTGGTGCTGTACACCTGAGAGCTGGTTCATTTCTCCCTAACTGCATTAGCTGGTCCAGAAAAACTGTTCTTTTCTTCTTCAAACCTTGCTTCTTGCTTCATTTCTACAACTGCCCTTTTGTCAGGCATTTGCCAGGAGGCTTGAGCTCTCCAAGGCCTGGTGTTGGGAGCAAGCATCTGTCTCTCCAGAGTATGCAGGCTTCCCTGCAAGAAGCTGGCACCAAGGTGAAAAAAGTTTGCAGTCACCTAAGTGTGCTGTAGCCCCTCTGCAGCCACTTGTAAACAGGGGCAGAAGATGCAGCTGATCGTAAAGTTTTTCATGCATGCATTGCCTTTATCTGGAATAACACAGATCATAATTAACACCTGATCCAGTTCCTCTGTGTGTGTGTGTGTGCCCAAAGCCACACAGATGTCTCTGCACCATCACACCTTGTCATGAGTCTCAAAATGTTAAAGGCTGAGCAGCAGTCCCCAAGGAACACGAGTTGTTTTTGGAAAATCTCACCTTTCCCTCTGAGTTTGCTGAAATAATTCTCTTTTCTCTAGATATTCTTGTCTCTAAATATTAATTATACTAGAAAATTCACCTGAGTATTTATCTTTGTGTTATCTGCTTTTCTTCAAGACCTTTTTGCTGTGATAGATACCTGCTATACCTTACAGCTTGGTGAGAGCTTAAGTCTGAAATTAAATACAGTGGACAGAAAAATTTTACCCCTAAGAGATGCTACCAAAGGGCCACGCAGCAACAGAGCTCTTACTGTCGGGGTAGCCTGCTTAGGAAAGCCCTGTCCTAGGGGTGGTCCTATTTAAGGTGCCCATGGGAATGAATGTTAACAAGACATTTTCACAGAGGCTGTTAAAGCTTTTGAGTTTCTTCCAGGATCGTCTCTTTGGACTGACTGATTTCTGCTCTTCTGCTATGTCCTGCCACCTCTGCCTTCGTGCCGATGTGTTATGCTTTAAAAGCCTAGTAGAGTCTGTCAGCCTAATTTGAGCATTTTCTGCAGAAAAGTTTGAAGTTTGGTTTTAGAAATCTGAAAAGGAAAGTTGCTGCCCCTCCAGCCTCCCCGCCTTCTCCCCCCTTAGCCACTTCCACCTTTTTCTTTGCTCTCTCTATCTTGGTATCTGCTTGGAGCTACGTCACTGCCACTTAGAGAAAATGTTATCACTTCTGAAGACAGGTGGGAGGAACTGTGCTCAACTGGAGAGACTGAGACTTGTGAACTTGGAAGATTTATGAGGATCAAGATTGAAGTCAGACAACCACCCTGATTTGAGAGAGAAGCTACATTGAAGATAATAATGATGTTTCAGACACTTTCTATTTCAGTTAACGGTAACACTATGTGACAAAACTCCGCATGTCTGTATCTATCTTGTAGGGTTGGTTTCTTCTGATGTGTGTTGGGAGGGGGAGTCAATTAAAATCTTTCTTCTCCAAACCAATTAAGTTGTTCATTGCATGCAGATTCATAAGTGGTTTTGTTAAACCTTCCTTTTGTGTCTGACACTTTAGATAGGAGCTCTTGGTTGAAATATAGTTGGGGTCTGTAACCCATGATGTTGGTGGTGACTCAGATGGGATGCGTGGGGATCCAGACAAAGACATCACGGTTACGACCACTAAAGAATCCTACATGGGCCCTTCAGAACAGCAGCCTGAGGCTTCTAGAACAAACATCAGGGAAGATTTACCAGGGGATGTGACTGCTGTCTAGGTAAGCCTGTAATTACTTGATTTTTTAATAATGTAAAAAACTCTTCATGGTTTCTAGTCTAGATTCAGGGGCCACCAGAAAAGCAAATACCGCATATGTAGAAATTACAGAATCCGAAGGGTTTGGAGGCAACTTATTTTGTCAGGTTTAACAAAATACAAACATTGTTTTGGAAGGGGCAAGCTACTACACAAACCTGGACATGTGCCATCCAACACAAACAAATATTTTTGTGTGGAGGACTGTTGCCCATTAAAAATACCAGCAGACTGGAGGTCTGGAGAATCAAAGAATTATGGAATTGCCTGGGTTGGAAGGGACCTCCCAAAGTCATCCAGCCTTCTTGTAGGCTCCCTTTCTTCTCCAGACTGAAAAATCCCAGCTCCCTCAGCCTGTCCTCGTGCTCCAGCCATTTTTGTGGCCCTTCCCTGAACCCGCTCCTTTAGGTCCATGTCCCTCTCATATCGAGGGCTCCAGAGTTGACATAGGACTCCAGATGAGGTCTCACCAGAGCAGAGTAGAAGGGCAGAATCACCTCTCTCAGTCTGCTGGGTTGTGTTCAAAGATGTGCTTCAGGCCTCCTAAGTGCCCTCACACTCACCTGTTTCCCCAGCCATACAAGAGGGAACACATTTCCTTTGCTTTGAGGCACACCAGTAGACAGCAGGAATAGCACAGAGGTATTATATCTCAAGAGTCTAGAAAGGCAAACAGCCCAGTGCTGCCAGTTCACCAACACATCTTGTGTAACTGAGCTAATAAACTGAGACAGAGAGAGAAGAGGGAAGGCACATTATTTGCCTAAAATGCTTTTGAATGTCAGCACTGGAGATGGGATAATCATAATAAATAATTCTATTTCATATAGTGTCTCTGGTACCTATTATACTGCAAAATATAATTGAGAGACTAAATATTTCTGGAGCTGTATTTTTTATTTATACAACAACATTGCATGCATGCAGAGCACTCTGCTCACCAGTAAAATAGCAAGTGTCTGCCCCAAGTCTCTTAAAATACAATTCTCAAGTATTAGGCAGGTAGTGATAATAAACTGGAGAGAGAAGGGGAATGGCTGAGAGGAAATGATGGAAAAGACAAGGGTTACAATATACAAAAAGATAAATTAAGAAGGTTGGAAGCAATTAAATAGTGTGAATGAAACTGAAAAAGCTTTCCTCTAAGATTTGAAATGATGCAGTAAGTGGATGAGTCAAAGGATGGCATAAAAGTGACTCAGAACTAAAAATTGCAGTTTGATTGTCTGCTTCCAAGTTATTCAATACTCACAATGAGCTGCTCAAGTACATTCCACAGGCCAAAAGCTCTTTGAATAACAAAAACATTTGAGATGAACAAGATCTGTTCACAAATAGTGTTAGAGCATCAAGAGAAGCTGCTAAATCTGTCAGATAAGATGTCTGCTATAAATACAAGTTATCTACTCTGCCCTGCTCCATTCTTCATTCCCTGAATTTCCCCTGAAGTTGCATTAGTGATGAGAATCTTCAGTTTCTTTCTTAAACTTATTTTGAAAGGCTTTGCACTGTCATTAACACCCTTGCTTTGCCCTAGAGCCATGGAGGCCTCCAAAGTGCTTTGGGATTATAGAGAACGAAAGTTCTCAGAAGCTAAATTCTTGCAAGCATTTGGGCACCCATCTGTGCAGTTACTACTACAGAGATTCTCAAGATGAGATCAGCCTGCCCATTTTGGTGATCCAAACTTTAAGCATCAGCTTTGGCAAAGGAGGTTCCCATATTCAAGCATCAAAATAAATTTAAAACATTACCTCCCGTGGCAATATTGCAGGGTTTTTTACGTCCCTGGGTAAGAAGCTGTTTTTCCACATCTCCACTTCCGTTTTTCCAAAAATTCCATTGCTGGTTTTATTGACACAGTGTGCACATGAGGCCAGGTTACCTATTGCCATAGGTGCATGTCACAGCCAAAACAAGAAGTTTTCAGACGGAAGAACAAATAAAGGAAAAGGAAGTCACACAGTAACTTACATTAACCATTAACCACATCTCTAGGTGTATCAAGGGCAAGAGAGTCATTAGGGACAGTTAACATGTCTTCACCAAAGGGAAGTTATGCTTGGTCAACCTGAGAGCCTTTTATGAAGGCATAACCAGGTGGATAGATGATGGCAAAGCAGTGGATGTGATCTATCTTGACTTCAGTAAAGCATTTGACATGGTCTCCAACAGCATCCTCCCAGACAAACTGAGGCAATGTGGTCTGGATGATCAAGTAGTGAGGTGGATTGTGAAGTGGCTGCAGAATATAAGCCAGAGAGTGGTGGTCAGTTGGACAGAGTCAAACTGGAGGCTTGTATCTAGTGGAGTCCCAAAAGGGTCGCTACTGGGACCTGTCCTATTCAATATATTCATTAATTACTTGGATGAAGGATTAGAGTGCACTGTCAGCAAGTTTGCTGATGACACAAAGATGCTGGGACTAGTGGCTGACACCCCAGCAGGCTGTGCTGCTATTCAGAGGGACTTGGATGGGCTGGAGAGCTGGGCAGGGAGAAAGTTAATGAAGTATAACAAGGGTAATTGTAGAGTCTGGCATCTGGGCAAGGACAACCCCAGGTACAAGTATAGGTTGAGGATTGACCAGTTCTGGGCCCCTCAGTTCCAGACGGACATGGAACTGCAGGAGAGAGTCCAGCGCAGAACCATGAAGATGATGGAGTGGAATATCTTCCTTATGCAGAAAGGCTGAGGGAGCTGGGTCTCTTGAGCTTGGGAAAAAGAAGACTGAGGGGTGACCTCATTAATGTTGAAGGATGGAGCCAGGCTCTGCTCAGTGGCATCCAAC
The DNA here is from genome assembly GCA_028565055.1 of Phoeniculus purpureus. Lineage (NCBI taxonomy): Eukaryota > Metazoa > Chordata > Aves > Bucerotiformes > Phoeniculidae > Phoeniculus > Phoeniculus purpureus. Next base: position 7,032 of record JAOXOE010029838.1, on the reverse strand, counting down.
GATAGGACAAGGGGCAATGAGTGTAAGCTGGAACATATAAGGCTCCACATCAATTTGATAAAGAACTTCTTCCCAGTGAGGGTCACAGAGCAGTGGTATGGGCTGCCCAGGGGTGTTGTGGAGTCTCCTTCTCTAGAGGCATTTAAAACCTGCCTGGACATGTTCCTTTGTGACTTGATCTAGGTGATCCTGCTGTGGCAGGGGGATTGGACACAATGATCTTTCGAGGTCCCTTCCAATCCCTATTGTTCCATGATTCTGTGTGATATGTACTGTGCCAGTCCAACTGGTAAAGTGACAATCTACTGGAATATCTAAAGAGACAAAATCAACCATGGAGTTTTACAGCCTTACAGTTTCTTTTGTTAGATCTCTTGACAACTTCAATTCATCTTGTTATCATTAAATGACAGCACTTCAACCTCACAACAAGTGGGAAGTTACATGTTTAGCTACTACTTATGACATAATCATAATAATTAATAAATATATCTCTCTGCTACAGTATAATGGATCTGAGAGATCACTATTGCCTAGAATGGCCTCTTAGATATCATAGACCATTAATTTCCATGGATATGTTCCAGTGTTAACTGCTATAACTCATGCTTGACAATTCATAGTTGACTGTAGCTGGTAAGAAAAACATTTCATCTTGCAGTGAAGACATAAGGAGATGAAGAATTCACCACATTAGCTTGTTCTAGTGGTTAATGATTTTCTGTGTCTCATTCTTCACTTGAATTTCTCTCACTTTATAATTCCTGCCTTCAGTCCTCCATATGACTTTGTCTGCTTAGAACCCTTTCCTGCCAGTATTTTATGCATCCAACAGTACCAATTCATTAATCAAGCCATAAATCACCTTCTTTTCAGTAAGTCAGACAGGCTGAGCACTGTAAATCTTCTACAATAAGGCATTTTCTTTAGATCTTGAATAATTACGAGGTGTTCTCAGCTTTTCAACAACCTTTCAAATTAAAGAACCTGCATATGATTACTCTCATGAGTACTGCAAAGAGAAGAAAAGCAACCTGGTACCTCTACTCACTATTCCCATGTTTATGCATTCAAGGATTGATTTCACCCTTTTTTGCCACAGTATCTTGCTGGAGTGAAACCGCTCCAAACTCTGATGACCCTGATCCTTTGGAGAATGCTGTTTTCTAGGGCAGAGTTTCTGATTACACATCTGCTAATCTCCTACTAGTTCCCACATACATATCTTTGCATTTGGCTGCAGTAAAAGGTTTTTTACTTGAGCTGCCTGATGTGCTAGGTGATGCAGGCTGCTCTGTATAAATTCCTTCCCCTCATCATTGCCATTCCACCAGGCTTCCTAATACCTGCATGTTTTATCAGCAGTGAGCTTGTATTTGCTTCTAGGGCAATGATGAAAATATTGAATAGCACTGGATCTAAAATTCATTCTAATGCTACTTCTATGGCTTTTGCAAAGCACAGGAGTCATGGCTTTGTTCTGCTTTATGTCCAGCAGACAAACTTGGCTGGGATGTTCCTTATGCTTCAACCATCCTATGCTCTGTGTTTCTCTCAGTGACCCAGAGCCATACAGGTGCACAAGTGCAGCCCTGCCCCTCATCTGAATGCTATACATTCTCACGCAATCATTAAGGTTGGAAGAGACCTCCAAGATCATCAAGTACAATCATTACTGTGTTCTACTCAAATCCTTCCATGAAGAAGCATTCAGCAAGAAAACAGCTCCAGCAGAACTCAGGTCCTGTACACATACTCGTGTGCAGTGAGGGCTCTCTGTTGGTAGCCATGTTATCTCTTTAGAGAACCCCAAGAAGATAGGGCTAGAGAGTACTTGAAAAGCATCACTATTCATCTTTCTGCTCATGGCAGACATGCTTATATTATTCTTGTAATTACTTTTTTCCTTGATTATTTTGTTGCTGGAAAATACATCCCTGGGCTTTCCTATTCTTTGTCAGAGGGTTCCCTATTGGTTAATATTTTCTCCTAGCACTGCTGCTAGCCTTGCTGGTGGACATCTATTAGAATTATTGACCTGGCCATTATTAAAAATTGACATAGAACAGACACTGCTCTACTGTTCTGATATTTCCTCACAACTACAGGGTTTATGAAATATCAGTATCAGCAGGCTAGGGATCAGTTAAATCTCTACTAGAATTCCCATGTAAGCTCTCCTGACCTGCTGATTTTAAAATACTTACCCTCAGTACATACTTTACATTCCTCCTGGTTGCTAATAGCTTGGAAAATTTTTCATTAGCTCGTGTGATATAGATGCATAATCTTTCTTCTTTCCAAATGCAGAACAGTGAATATATTGAACGTTTGTCTTTTCTGTAACATTATCATTTCATCATCTGCATCAAGCAGCAGCATGTACCCTTGTTAAGACTTTTGTTGTTCTTAATATACCCTGCACTCATTTTATTGTCCTAAGGCCTGCCAGTCAATGATTTTCCTCTGTTGCCTTTTTTTTTATAATCTATTTTTACCTTACATAACTTCTAATTAATATTGATTGCTATATATTTCCTGTTTTATTTTACATTTGCTGTGTAGGCTTTTTATTTTGCAACTATTTTTTAACTGACTCAGGATGACATTTTAAACACTATTGTTCTCTATTGTGCTTACGAAATCAAGACTTTTAATCCAGTGATTCCAACTTCCATCTTTTTCTGTCTGCACTTTTCTTTCTCAGCTTTGCTGTGTTTTGTCCTGTTCTTGTCTAATTCAGTGATCTCTGAGAGACTCTTCTTCCCCAGTTGTATCTTGTACTTTGTTGTTGTGTAGTACATTGTGCCATTATGCATCGAAGCACCAGTGAGTCTGAGGTACTAATAACTTCCAAAATGCTCAGTGGTTCTCCTTAAGAGAGAGCATGTCCCTCCTTACGCTGGCTCCTTCTCATACCCCTTTCATACTTACTCTCTTGTTGGAGACAAACTAAACCAAGAGCTTTTACTGTATAAATGACTGCAGTAGGTTTCAGAATTGTTAAGAAACATCAGAATTGATGTTTTCTTAACAACAAACATCTCGTATTTTGTGCTGCTGCCTCCATTCTTAGCAGTGATAAATAAACAGCTAAAAGTTCCTTCTTCCTTTGATCTTTGCAGCCTTGGTTCAGTTTGTCCGTAAGGCTAAGTTATACAACATGTCTACTAGAGATAAGGGCCTTTTGCATTGTTCATTGAATATGCTCGCTGGTGTTTCACTGTCATCTTGTCTTTACTATGTTCAGAAGGCTTTACATCTGAATACTTTTCCCTTTCAAGCAGATAGCCTGAGGCACAGGGAATTTGTTATGAAGTTCATCACACAGGACTGAAGATAAAACCCAGAAGCCTGGACCAGCAGCCACCTGAGCTCATCATCTGTCTCAGCTGCTGCATACCTGCATACAATGAATTACTCATCAAAGTGAGACACAAGAAAATGATTGCACTTGTTTTGAAACTCATTTTTCCTTCTTTTCTTTTCAGATCATGTCACTGTCCTGTCAGCAGTGACTTGATCACGACAAATGTCAGCAAATCAGGTGGTACAGGAGCCAAATGGCCCTACATCTTTTTGATGACTAAGATGAGTCACATTAAAAATCTTCCTGTCTCTACAGATACACTAAAAAAAAAAAATAACTATTTCATCAAATATTCCTCTATACCTTGTACAGCAAAACTCCCCAGCACAGGCTGCACAGGAATGGCCATGGTATTGTCTGAAAAGCAAGCTTTCATTTTGGAAAGTTACTAGGAAATTTTTATGAAGAATTCTATGGGTTTAAGTACATAGACTTGAATAATGTTTAATTCATTACTTGTCCAAAAGAAATGAAACTGTCTGTTATACCACAATCAGTAATTATATATTTTAAAAAACAGTCGTATTTTACATGTGAATACAAATACCAGCTTAACAAAATCACAGCATCAGAGAACACTAGGAATTGGAAGAGACCTCAAAAGATCATCCAGTCCAATCCCCCTGCCACAGCAGGATCACCTAGATCAAGTTGCAAAGGAACGTATCCAGGCAGGTTTTAAATGTCTCCAGAGAAGGAGACTCCACAACCTCCCCGTGCAGCCCCTTCCAGTGCTCTGTCACTCTCACCGTGAAGTTCTTTCTCACATCGATATGGAACCTCCTACATTCCAGCTTACACCCATTGCCCCTTGTCCTATCATTGGATGCCACTGAGCACAGCCTGGCTCCATCCACCTGACACCCGCCCTTTCCATATTTATAAACATTAATGGGGTCACCCCTCAGTCTCCTTTTTCCCAAGCTCAAGAGACCCAGCTCCCTCAGCCTTTCTGCATAAGGAAGATGTTCCACACCCTTCATCATATTTGTGGCTCTGCACTGGACTCTCTCCTGCAGTTCCATGTCCTTCTGGAACTGAGGGGCCCAGAACTGGACACAATATTCCAGATGTGCTGTTACCAGGGCAGAGCAGAGATGAGAGAAGAACCTCTCTCAATCTACTAACCACATCCCTTCTAGTCCACCCCAGGATGCCATTGGCCTTCTTGGCCACAAGGGCCCATTGCTGGCTCATGGTCATCCTGCTGGCCACCAGGACCCCCAGATCATTTTCTCCTCTGCTGCTCTCCAACAGGTCAGTCCCCAACCTGTACTGGTACCTGGGGTTCTTGCCCAGATGCAAAACTCTACACTTGTCTATCCTAGTGAATTTTAAAACCATAAGAAAAGATCCGAAATAATTCTCCAGATAGCAAAGATACAACTAGCATAACTGGTGCTGCTAATGAGAAATCAGCTGCAGAAATATAAGCATGAAAATAGATCAAGTGAGCTAGAACTTGAGGAAAGGTTCTGATATACCTCTCAGCTCCCCAGCTGTGAAAGTCATCTGGCATGATTAGCTGTGAATCTTCATCTCCAAACTGATGCAGTTCTTAAGAGTTCTGCAAACATGGAAGGTTGTCTTGATTTCTTAATGTGAGATCCACATCTGACTTCATTCTGTTTTAGCTATTCTCTGCCTACTAGAATATTGCTATACTTTGCTTTCCATCTGCCTTAATTCCCTATTTACTCAGATGTAGGAAGTGGACACTTCTGCATGATGATGCACTCCCTCCTAAGGACATGGAATAGGTTCCACTGATGATAGATGGAGCCACTTGAATAGTTCAAACCTAATTTGTGACTTCTGGGTAACTAAAGTCAGGCAAGATAATCCTAGATTGATGGTCAAACTAGGTGCTTTCTGTTTTGAAACAGCCTGACACAGGACAGATCCTAAACTGGCCAAATGAGAGTCACAAAGAAGCCCAAATTGGGCTGTGATGCTGAAGTATATCTGATTCTTTCCAGAATGTGACCTCTATAACATGTATGCCATCAAACGCTTTCAGAAGCCTTTTTCCATATCTGTCTTTGCTAACGAGAACTAAATCCTCTCCTTTAAATCCTTGCAAAGGAAAAATACAAGTTAATAGAGGGAGAAATTGAGAGTAAAAGTGCCATTACTTAATTTTGTTTCCTCAGAAAAAAAAATCCATAGTTGCTTTTTGATTCAAAGTCATTTTACATTTTGTTGTGACATTGGGCATGCTATTAGAGAGAAACACTCTGTCATAGTTTAACACAGCCAAAGATGATATCAGCCTCTAAAATCCTTTTAGAGTCAGCTACGTTTTCAGTATGCTTTTTTCTTAAGGAATATCTATACTAATACAAGCAATTACGGGTTCTTTATTAGCCAGTCCCTGAGGTACAGACTTAACCATCCACTGATGTTGTTCTCAACCCTCTAATAGGAGCAGAGGACAAAGAAATACGACGTCTTCCCCAAACAAGCCATTTCTCTAGCATGATCACAGACACAAAACAACACTACCAACTGTACTGCACTGACTAAAACATCTATGTGCTCATAATTCTGTGAACATTTAGCTGTTCCTTACCTGCAAACCTCTCTGTAGCACAAATAATACTCAGATACACTAGGAATTCACGAGGTCTGCTTCCGTGGTCAGACTGTGTTGTGTGCCTTACTTCTCCCTTACACTTGTTACAGAATCACAGAACATTAGAAATTGGAAGGGACCTCCAAAGATCATCCAGTCCAATCCCTCATCCACAGCAGGATCATCTAGATCAAGTCACACAGGAATATGTCCAGGCATGTTTTAAATGTCTCCAAAGAGACTCCATAACTTCCCTGGGCATCACCCTCACTGTGAAGAAGTTTCTTCTCATATTGGTGTGGAACCTCCTATGTTCCAGTTCAAACCTGTTGCCCCTTGTCCTATCATTCAATGTCACTGAGCAGAGCCTGACTGCATCCTCCCGACTCCTGCCCTTTCCATATTTATCAACATTAATGGGGTCACCCCTCAGTTTGCTTTTTTTCTGAGCTAAAGAGACTCAGCTCCTGCAGCCTTTCCTCATTAGGGAGATGTTCCACCCTTTCGCCATCTTTGTGGCTCTTTGCTGGATTCTTTCTCCCAGCTTTTGCATTCCCTTTATTCCCAGTGCCCTTTCCCCATGGTCAGCACGAGAAACATGACCAAAGTTCGTGAGCCAGTGGGCAGCTCAGCAGTCAACACTTTCTGTCAGAGCAACTTCACCAGACTTGTGCTAATAATCTTTTTTAGGGCATATTTGGCATAGCAGAACAGTGTCTCCTAAGAAGCAAAGCTTTCAGAAGCAACCTCAGAAATTACTAAAATCGATGAGCAAACAACTAGTGAAAGATGCAGGCAGATGCCCATGCTGCCACCGCCTGCTGACAGCAGTCCTGTAGCCTCAGCTGGCAATTCTTAGGTGCAGACATTGCTGGGCAGGTCCCGTGTCCCTTTGTTGTGATCATAGAATCAAAGAATGGCCAGGGTTGGAAGGGATCTTAAAGATCATCTAGATCCAATGCCCCGGAATAGGGCATTGGCACTTTCACTAGAGCAGGTTGCTCAGGGCTCCATCCAACCTGGCCTTCAACACTTCCAGGGATGGGGCAGCCACAACTGCCTTGGGCAACCTGTTCCAGCATCTCAC
>JAOXOE010029837.1:0-13873 GCA_028565055.1 Phoeniculus purpureus | reverse complement strand
GAGACCTGACTGCTTTGGTTTCCTTTCCCCTTAAAACCTGGGAGCAAAGCAGTTTCTTAGTTTCAACCCGTTACATTGTCATAACTGCAAGACCTCTCCGATTTATGGGACTATGCTAGGTCCTCTGGAATAGGTTGCCCATCTTCTATATCCTTATTAGACTGTCTTCCAGTAGAGGCTTATATCTATTTCCCAGTGGCAACTGGGGAGGTGAGGCAGGCAAGGGGGGTGCTCGCCTTCTGCCATGGCCCTGCACTTGCCTCCACTCACCCCTTCTACTTGGGCTTCTGTCATCCATCTGAGAAGTGCAGGTTACAGGGGCTTCTTAATTCTGGCTCTTATTTGGCCCTTGTCCAGACTGCAGAGCCTGGCTCCACCAGTCTACCTCTATTTCAGCTTCTCTAATGCTCCTAAGCCTTTCTGCTTCTGCTTATAGCCTTTTAACCTCATCTTGCAGCTGTGCCACCCAGTTAAGCAGATAATCTACCTGCTCACACTGGACACAGCCTGGGAAAAGTGAGAGACTGTTGTGTTCCCTACAGCCTGTCACCTGCACAGCCTCATGTTGATGGGGGACCTCTGTTTGGGTTCCCACATCCATGTTCAGTGCTGACTGTAGCCTGGTCTTCCTCTGCTGCCAGGTTGACACCATTTTTTTTGCCCCCTGGTGGCTAGAGAAGGCTGCTCTGTCGTTCTGTGCGGTCTGAGCACAACTTCAGGTTTTGCTACGTTTAAAGATCCTACGACTGGATGCCACTGCATTGCTTTTAGGCCTTTCCTGTGAGATATTCTGACCCCCAGCGGAATATCCCTTGAGATTCCCCATTTAAAGGGACCTCCAAATCAGCCAAAAACCTCAATAAATAACGTTGATACTTTTGCCCTGTAGAACATGATACTGGGTAATGCTTGAACAACTGAACATTCTTAGAGGCAATCATAAACTCACAGAATATGTTGGATTGGAAGGGTCCATAGGTCATACAGTCCAACCACCCTACAACAAGCAGAGTCATCACTCACTAGATCAGATTACCCAGAGCCCCATCCAGCCTAACCTTGAATGTCTCCAGGCCTTTTTCCACATGGCTGCTCTCCAGCAGGTCTTCCTCAGCTTGCACTGATACTGCTGGTTGCCCAGACCAGGTCCAAGACCCTTTTCATTGTTTCCATTGCCCACCAAATTTAACCTTGCTGTCATGCTATTAAAAACCTGCAGCCCAGCAAGGAAACCTTGGTATCTCCATCCCACAGGGGCACCACGTGATGCAGATGAGACACAAGGTCAAGTCAGCACAGATGTCCCAGTTTGCTCAAGAAGGTGAGTGGCTTTGAGAAGGTCTCAACTTTACTAGTACAAGGAATGCTCAAATTTATTGGTTTACGGTTCCTCTCTATCTGGGTCTGCAGGCTGCCCCAAGTCCACTGCCTTTTCAAAATGGAAACCAAGGCATGGGAAGGACAACAAGCATTAGTGGAAGAAGCTAGGAGTAGGAAGTAGGAGTAGGAAGGTGATTGTGCCCCTGTACTCAGCACTCGTGAGACTTGAGTACTGTGTTCAGTTTTGGTCACCACAGTACAAGAAGGACATTGAGGTTCTGGAGAGAGTCCAGAGAAGGGCAACCAAGCTGGTGAAGGGGCTGAAGGGGCTGTTTAGTCTGGAAAAGAGAATACTGAGAGGCAAAGACAGCACTAAGTATCTCAGCCTTTTCCTCATCACTGGTTGCAGTGTTCCCCTCTACATCCAGTAAGGGTTGGAGATTCTCCCTTGCTCTCTTTTTAATGTTGATGTACCTGTAGAAACTTTGTTTGTTGTCCTTTATGTCAGTGGCCAAGTCATTGTTACTCTAGTATCATTCAGAGTTGTAGGATATCTTGAGCTTCCTGCTCATGGGATTTGAGAGTTGCAGTGCATGAAAACATCAAGAAGAAATCCAGAAGAACTAGTATCAGCAAACTTAGTTTAGTTGAACAGTTCCTTGGATGATGCTTCTAACAAACTTGTTGGATTTCTGATTGTTTTAAAGTACAGACTTGAGAACTCTTAAAAGTGTCTATGTTTTATTCATGAAAATGTAACTTAAAGACATTAAAGAACATGGTTTATATGACAGTTTTATGAACTATAGATGAATGATTTTAACAAAGAATTCAAAACGTATTAGCAAGTAATTATCAAATAACTAGTTAATGATATCCAAGGGCTATATAGTATGACAGACCATTGCTCTGAACTCTAAGCCCTCGTGTGATTATTTTGGTGCTCAGATGGAACAAATTGCAGCTTCAAAGGCAGTGAGAATTTTCATTAGAAATAACATTCAATAACTAACAATAATCAAGATTAATGGCACTGTCAATGACAATTCAACCAAAAGGAATTTTTGAAGCAAAAATGTTCCAAAAAGCATTTGAATCAAAAGTTGTTTTCCCAAATCCTATTATTTCATAGCAAAATAATTTCCTTTGACATGCACAGACTTTCTCCATCTGCCCGAACATGGATTGCCCTTTAATACAGCTCGAGATGGTATGGCTAGGGATAAGGTATACATTTTCAACTGTAACTCAGTGAAGCATGTGGTGGATCAATCCGAGTCCTTAAACTTAACTTGGGTGTCTCCTTTCTAAAGATCTGCTTTAAATCAACCCCCAAGATGAGATACAAAACACAGGGTGGAAGCAGTACTGAAAGCTGGAGTAAAAGAGAAAATGCTATCCTTCAGGAAAATTTCAGATTAAAAACCCATATTTTACTCTAAGTTGAGTTCAAAGCAGCTTAGAAAAATCCTCTGAATATTTCATTTTGACCCTACCTAAATGTTTTGCTTTGGCTGCATTTTTAGAACTTATTTTGTATAGGTGAAATCTCTTATGCATAGGCAGATTAGCCATGTTATGTCCCGACTATGCTGTTAGCATTAGGTTGATCACAGTGCTTCCAGGCACAGCTGTCTTACAAACGGTTCTGTTTTCCTGTGCCATGGACATCACTCACCTTTGTTCAGGACAGCTGCTGATTCTCGGCTGTGCTGGTGTGTCCAGCCCATTGCATCTCAGACAGACCCAAGGGAACTCAGGAAGGTGATAGGAATTTCCCCAGGAAAAAGAGGAAGAAGCACATTGCCTTGTCTCTGGAGGGGTTACTTATGCAGACGTGGTGCGCTGCAAACACACAGAAACCATACTTGCAGCAGTTTTTGCCCCAGGAGTCACAGGTTGTGGGGAACACAAAAATGCGCTGATTGGACTCAGCAGCTGAGTCCTGTCTGCCTGTGCAGCTCTGCACCAGGTGTGCTGGTGTCATCGCTGCATTTTGTTATCCAAGGTGTCCTGATTCCCCATTGCCCTGGGTAATCAAGAGCTGGATGTGTACAGCAGCTTGCTTTATACCAGCTAAATAATAAGGGCCACAAATGATGAATCAATGTGGCTCAAGCCAGCAGAAATATCCTTTTCTTCGTGATGTTCTTGGCAAATGTACTTGGCATCACGGGGGCGCCCAAAGGGAGATGCCCACTGCTGGTAAAGATTTGTATGATTTGGGAAGTCAAGAGCCTTTTGTGTATCAAGCAATTATCTGAATAGAAGGATCCATTTTAATTATTTGCTTATTTTTTCTGGGAGTGCCACGCAAATGTTCTTGCTCTAATGAAGGCAATGAACCAATGTGACTTTCCTGAACCTGAACATATTTAATCTACAAAGCTCCAAATGGGGCCTCAGTCTGCCTTCGTTTGGAGCTGGGAACGCATGAAATAGAAGCTCTCTGCTTTGAATTAGGAAGGTGGATGTGCCACGTCTTGCTGTTGTAGAAGACAGTTCACTTCTACAAAGCAAACTCTGGTAGATACCCCAGTGGTATCTCTGGGTAGTCATATTTAATTCTGCCACCTAAGGAAGCAGTTTTCTTATCACAGAAATACTTTGAATTTTTCTAGCACAGTTTACTGGTGGTAGACCATGATGTATGCAATTTCATTTGCTATTCACTTAACTGGTTTTGATATTTTTCATTCAACCATTATCATACTGATGCTATTAACACAGAATCACAGAATCACAGAACATTAGGGATTGGAAGGGACCTCAAAGGACCATCTAGTCCAATCCCCCTGCCCAAGCAGGATCACCTAGACCAAGTCACACAGGAACATATCCAGGTGGGTCTTAAACATCTCCAGAGAAGACTTCACAAGCTCCCTGGGCATCCCTTTCCAGTGCTCTGTCACCCACGCTGCGAAGAAGTGCCTTCTCATATTTATATGGAATCTCCTATGTTATAGCTTACATCCCCTTGTCCTAGATCACAGTGAGAAGAGCCTGGCTCCATCCTCCTGACACTCACACTTCACATCTTTATAAACGTTAATGAGGTCACCCTTCAGTCTCCATTTCTCCAAGCTAAAGAGACCCCCCCCCCAGTCACAATAAGCTAGAGGCTCTTTTTTTCTGTTCCAGGCACAGGTACTATGCTGGTTACTCTGCAGTCATACTCAAACCTGATAAATACCCAAACCTGGTAAATCCATTACATAACTGAATGCATTTCCTACAAGAAATGTGGCCCGGCATGCTAAGTTGCTCCAAATTGTGGACGGAGGTTACTGAGTACGCGTCTCCAGAGTTTATTATCTCAGTTGCTTCAAGATTTGCTCTCACTTTAACCGTGACCTCTTCTCAGATTCATGACTTTGTTCCCTTTGGCCAATCCACGGCAAGTAATTACTACATCATTTGAACACCAAGTGCTTGTTTCATTTTGCTTGCCACTTGAACCTGCTCTTTATCTCATCCCTGCCTCTCCATTGTCACAGGTACAGATCTTTCCCTGTTGTCATTTTATCTGAAAGGCAGGAGAAACTTTACCTCCTTGCCCTTAGTACCCTCTGTGACGTCCAGCCTTGAGTGACACTTAGTGCTGATGCCAGCAAGTGATCCCCCACGCCTCAGTTCCCACCTTGATATACTAAACTTTGATGAACTATTAATTACTTATTAACTGCATTCAGTAAACATGCCACAGCTCCTCAAGAGGTAAGATTTAGCTCTTTAATAAGCAGGAGTCTAAGTTCTGCTGTTATTAAACCCTTCAGAGACATGGCAAATTATAACTTCAGCTTTTATTTTTCAAACATATCCCTTAATGCTAGGAATTTTAAACATTAAAACCCCCATAAAAGCAAATGCGAAGAAATTGATTACAAATATGGATAGTTTAGCAAACAAAAAATTACTAACCAGAAGAGTAATGGCAACTTTCACAAAGCCAGGGGCTGGATTTTGAGACTGGGAGTCTCTTCCAATCCCTTTGATTGTTTAAGAAACTAAATATTAACAAGATTATATGAAGAACATTACCCAGGGAGCTTGAAGTCTTTAGCTCAAGGCGTGACCTGGCTAAATAACTCAGACCCATGTTCTTCCGGGTGCTGTGGTTTCTCTGTGGTTTGCTTTCCCCTTTTCAGCAGTAGGCAACATCAATGCTGTAGGCTAAGAGATGGTAGAAGAAATGAGACAGAGCAGTGTGGTGGCATAGATATGCTAAGAAAAGCATGTGAACTCCAAAAGCTGTTGTGTTAGCTTTCTCTCACAGCCACTGAGAAAGCAGAATGAGGAGGAAGGAGCTTGCATGAAGACCATGTGACAAACTCCACATCTAGAGGTGTAGGTGCTTTTGTTACTAATTCCAGGAGAGCTAGCTGTCTGCCCAGCAGAGGAGTTACAGGCGAGCTAGTGGAGTGAGATAAAGGGAAATGAAGATTAAGCTGGCTGTTGGGAGAACTTGAGAGATGTAGGACTGTAGATACAGAGCTCTGAGACAGCAGCTCAGGATGTCCCTGAGATATGTTGCTTGGGCATTACTTGCTGTGATTACCTTGTCCAGGTTCAACAAGGCTGTCGTGTCATCTCTCCACTTTGCTCAAGCACTGATGTGTGTGTTTGGACAGAGCAGGAAGCCACATCTCCTGCTGCCTGTGAGCGGAGTCAGACACAGGTGACCTGAGCATCCTTCTGCACCTTTTGCAGAGGGGCCACAGTAGTGTCAGTTCTCATTACACTCTGGGCGTTTTCCACCCGTGGCCCAAAATGAATATCTCTCTGACCTTTGCATTTACAGCAAGGAACTCACAAATCCCTATGGTGCCCCTTCAGGAGGATTTAAACAAATCCTCTACACAGACATCCAGGTGTGATTTAAGGACCGGTAGAATCCTCAACACGGCAGAAATACATTAGTCAGCCAAGTTCTATCACACTAAGAGAACCAAATGGTTGCCGTACCTGTTAGAGTACAGCGGTTTTCCTCAGATAATGGGTTTTATCTTCAGCAAATCTGATGGTTTGTTATAAAATGTTAAGCACAATGAAATAAGCAGCTGGGCATGTTTCCTTGTTTTAAAAAAAGGCATCAAAGTTGTAAACATCAGAACAGCACAGCACTGCTGTTGAAGGGAATGGGCGATAAAGCAGTTATTTTTTTCCAATAACTGTTTTGTAGAGTATGTATTTGGAAGATATCAATTATTTATCTCCCTGTATGGTTGGGATGTGCACTCTAATAAAATGTAGAAAGGTTTTTAATTTTTCTGAACAGTAAATGCAATTGATTTTGTGACTAGCATGAAGAATAGATTGACTCTGATGTCTTTTTCTTGTAGTATTTTGCATTGTTTTATGAAGAAACCTTGATTTTAATAGATTTTTAAAAAATATTCCACTAAAATGGTCAGAGAGAAGGATAAATTTCATTAACTCAAAATTCTTCGTTTTCCATACGCAAATAGGTAAAGATGATCATTATCTTCTCTCTCATCTGCATCACAGGGTTTGTCATATTTATTTGTTCTGTATTTTCATAAGCATTTAGGATTATTAATAATTTAGAAAATATGTTTAATTCTGCTGTAATGAATTCATGCAGGCACAATAAATATGCAGGGTAAGTAGTCTGTATGTCTAATAGCTATTAAACTTGCTTTACTCTTTCTGCTTGAAATATGTGAACCTGGCTTGTGCAGGCAAGAACAGTCTCTCGCCTTAACACCTTATTTTAGTGTAAATCCAGAGCAGCTCCCATAGCCAGGGGAGTTAACTCTAATTTATATCTGTGTGCTTCAGCAGCAGGCACAGTTCCAGCCATCTCATTGAAATTGCTCCTTCCTTAGAGTGCACTGAGCGGTGCAGCTTCTCTGTGGATGTCACGTCAACCTCTGATGAGCACAGTTCATAACAGGGGTTGTACTTGGTCAGGCACAGGCTCGTTTACCTGAGCATCCTGTCACTGGTCAGGGAAGATTACAGGGACAGGCACATAATGATTATTCCCCTGGGGAAAAAAGATCTCTGGTGGCTCTGGGAATTCCTACCTGTTTATAGACCATGAGGTTGCTGGACATCTTCCAGACCAGTGGAGGCTTCAGCAGTGGTGCTTTGTGTCTTCATCCTGAGACACAGGACATGTGCAGATGACATATTGCTTCAGTTAGCTTTGATTAAAGCTCAGACACATGCAATTTAGCTTCACACATGGTCTGTCCTGATGCTTGACATTTTGAGCGTATGTTAAAAAAGCCTCTACACACAAATTGCCGAATTAAGACATGATTAGAAGTCTAGCTCTGAAATTGCCAGTTCTGTATGCTGAAGATTTAACTGGAAATGTTGCTTGTCACTACCAATGGCATATGACAACTTGGCCTGCAATGCCAGTTCAGAATTCCCTCTTCTTATTTTGCACATAAATTTGATATCAGGCTCAAGCTTCAGGATTCGGTCCCCTCTTGTTACAGCCGTGCTTGAATGCCGATGGCAGGGCACGACAGCTTTTCTAGGACTCGTGCCTTGCTGTTCCCTTCAGTATTAAAGTCAAAACCTGTGTTTCTCTTCCACATGCTGAGTTCTGGATGCAGAAAACTGTGCTGCATACCGAAAGAGATTTGACCTCGTGTAGTCTCCTCTGCCATAGCCAACATTTCCAGTCGTGCTGCTCTCAACCTACCTCCAGGTTCAGTGCTTAGGATGAAACTGAAGCATCTTCTCTCCACCCCAGTTCCCAGACTTTATCCGCTGATGGCAAGGTTATCAAGTATTTATCTCCTTCCTTACAACAGTCAAGTTCTGCCCCTGTTCTGGAGCTGCATTCAAGCTACCTTCAGAGCTTGAGCCCTGCAGAAATTCTCAGAAGTTATTCCGATGCACATGAATCAACAAGAGATTTCCTGGATAATTATTGATTCTGGCTGAGAATATTTATGACATCCAAAATTTCATAGTTCAGTGCAATTTTTTATGAGCTCAAATATACTCAGAACATCTTAGTGTCATAGAATTACAGAACCATTCAGTTCAGAAAAGACCTTTGGGATCATTGAGTCCAACCACCAGCCCTACTCTACAAGTTCACCTCTAAACCAGATCTCCTAACACTACATCTAAGCAACTTTTAAACAATCCAGGGATAGGGACTCAACCACCACTCTGGGCAGTCCATTCCAGTGCCTGACTACTCACTCCATGAAGAATTTTTTCCTGATGTCTAGTCTAAACCTACCCTGTTGAATCTTAAAGCCCTTCCTTCTGGTTCTGTAGCGAATTACCTGTGAGAAGAAACTAGCACCAAGATCTCTACATTGTCCTTTCAGATAGTTGTAGAGAGCGATGAGGTCTCCCCTTAGCCTCCTCTTCCTCAGAATAAACAACCCCAACTCTCCCAATCTCTCCTCATCAGATTTATGCTCCAGGATCTTCACCATCTTTGTTGCCCTCCTCTGCACTTGCTGCAGCACCTCGATGTCTCCCTTGTACTGAGATGCTCAAAACTGGACACAGTACTCAAGGTGCAGCCTCACCAGTGCTGAGCACAGAGGGACAATCACCTTCCTGCTCTTGCTGGACACAGTTTCTAATACAAGTCAGGAAGCCATTGGCCTTCTTGGCCACTTGGGCATACTGCTGGCTCATATTCAGCTGCCTGTCAATCAGAATCCCCAGGTCCCTTTCTATTAACAGTTTTTCTATTAAGACTAGTGACGTCCTGGGTTGTGTTTCTTTCTTAATGAACAGAAAGGTTTTTCATGTGGCTCTGTGCAATGATGAGCAAGCAATCACTCCACCATGCTGCCACCCTCCTTTCACTGCAACCACGCAGGTACGAGATGTAGACTTGTCCTCATGGCTGAAGCTGCCCTGTAGCAATCTCTGCACTGTATTAGCACAGGGCTGCATTAACAGTTTACAACTCCTCCATGGTGGTGTAGAAGTAGTCTGAAACGAGGGCCACTGCAACATACGTACTTGAGCAGGAAGTACGTATCAGGAGCCTTAAACATAGTCTGCAACACAAGAAGGACTTGGAGCTGTTGGAGTGAGTCCAGAGGTGGCCATCAGGATGATCAGAGGGCTGGAGCCCCTCTGCTCGGGGGACAGGCTGAGGGAGATGGGGCTGTTCAGTCTGGGGGGACCTTAGAGCAACCTTCCTTTTCCAGGAAAGCTGGAAAGGGACTGTTTACAAGGGACTCTAGTGATAGGACAAGAGGGATGGGTTCAAGCTAAAAGAGAGCAGATTAAGGTGACATCTTAGGAAAAAGTTCCTCCCTTTGAGGGTGCAGAGAACGGATTGCCCAGGGAAATTGTGTAAGAAACGGTATGACCAGCAGGAGTAAAGAAGTGATGGTGCCCCCGTGCTGGGCACAAAAGGTGGCGAAGGGACTGGAGAATAGGTCTTACGAGGAGAGGCTGAGGGTGTTGGGATTGTCTTGGCCTGAAGAAGAGCAGGCTGAGAGGAGACCTCATTGCCTGTTACAGCCCTCTGAAGGGAGGCTGTAGGGAGGCCGGTGTTGGCCTCTTCTCCCAAAGAACTGCTGCCAGGACCAGAGGAAATGGCCATGAGTTGCACCAGGGGAAGTTCAGATCGAAAATTAGGAAAAAGACCCTTAGTAAAAGAGCAGTTAAACATTGGAACAGGCTGCCCAGGGCAGTGGTGGAGTCCCCATCTCTAGAGGGGTTCAAAAGGCAAGTGGATGTGGCACTGTGGGACATGGTCTGGTGGTCATGGAGGTGTTGGTTTGAAGGTTGGGCTTAGAAGTCCTTTTCAACCTCAATGATTTGGTGATTCTGTCATTGCTTCTCCATCCCTGGAAGTGTTCAAGGCCAGGTTGGATGTAGCTCTGGGCAACCTGGTCTGGTGAGACATGTGACTGCCCACAACAGGGGGGGCTGGAACTAGATGATCTCTGAGGTCCCTTCTAACACAACCCATTCAGAGAGTCTATGATCATCACCTCTTTAGTCAGTGGGAGAGATCACATAATGCATGGGATAGGGTGAAAGATACTCAGGATGGTGCTCATTTGTAGTCACTGAGTCTGTGACTTGTAGGGGCGTCTCTCAGAAGCAGAAAGTCCCCAAAGGTTCATGGTGTAGGCACATCTCACACCCTTTGTGCCCAGGGTTAGGACATTTGTCATCACCAGTAACTTCTTTGAGAGGAGGAGTAGGGATAGGCTTCCAGGCATGCAGAACTGCAGGAAGACTTTTCAGGGTGAGTGGTTTATGCCGAGCTTTTTCTTTTCTTCCTGATTGACCAGGGGTTGGTGGAGAAGGGGACAAGGTTGTGAATCAGAGCAGATTTATTGACATTTAAAAGTTGCATCAGCTGACTGCCTTCTAGCTGTGAAGGAGAGAGCTGTCAGCATGGTAAGGCTAAGATATACAGGTTTGCACTTTACCCTGACCCCATGGGAAGGCACTGGCTAATGAACTGGATGATTAACATGTCCACCTGTCTCAGAAGCAGAGAGGGCTGTTAATGAAGAACAGAGCTGCAAGACATGAGCCACGAGATAGCAGGGACAGCCACACACTGGATGGACAAGCTAAAGGTTTATGCAAGCTCTGTTCTGCCTCAGTGATGGGAGCAGAGGCAATGAAAAGGTGGAACCTGACCAAACCACCCGTTTCAAGGTGCACCTTAATAAGAAATCTGATTTTCTAATGGAAGGAAGGTTTACAGATTTTGCTGTTTTCCCCAGATCTATGTGTCACTGAGCAAAGCCCCAAAGTTTCCAGGCAAAATGAGGTGTTTCCATGCAAATATCTACTTGTGTCCAGAATCCATCTCCCAGCCCATTCAGCTTTCCTGGGCTGTTATGCATCAATGGGCTGATGCTGGACTGGTGCTTGGAGCCAGGGCCCACTATCTCTGCCCTTGGAGGTGAGCCCAGCAGGTGCTTGAGAGCATGAGATGGTGCCACTCTGACCCAGTTTGGGTAGCAACCATAGGAAGAACCTAACAGCACATTACAGCCTTTCCAGGAGCCCTACATCTGGTCATTAGGTCTGTCCTTTTCACCAGACCTACACTGCTGCTAGACCCAGAACAAAGGGCAAAGTGGCAGCAGTTGCATCTCTGCAGCACTAGTGCCCCTCTCAGTATTGTTTTTCCCACCAGCTGCTCCTAAAAAGCAGTGTTGACTCAGCAAACAAAGTTCTATAAAGTCTTCCCAATTCTCTCTGTCAAAATGGTGGCAAAATTGTACCTACCTGGAGCTTCAGAGACCAGATGCTCCTGCCCAAGGGAGTCCTTGTGTGTCCAGAGTCCTACTCTGGATACCAGCCACTTACTGACATGCCAGGCCAGCCAGGGATGCCTGCAGTTCAGTGACATGGTTTTTATTCCAAACTCCATCCCCCTCTTCCAAAAGACATCATTGCTTTGCTGCAGAAGCCCTTCTTGGAAGGCTATTTTGGGAAGAAAGAGGAGCCAGCTTAATTGATCGAAATGCCATCTACTTATATACTTCTTTAGCTTTTAAAAATGAAGATGAATACTGTGTGTGTTTTATGTTGAAACAGACCATTTAATACCAAACAAATAATAGCTGCAGACTAAATCTGCAGCCCAGGGTGCCCATGTGTGGCACAGTATTGAGCCAAGCATTGAATGAAATAACAAAGTTTAAGCAGTCAGAATCAATATCGAGGAGGTGTCCGTTAGGCTGGAGCAATTTAACTGCAGCCAGATAGCATCAAGTTTGAAAAAGAAATTGCACAGAAGCAATGAAAAGACACAAAGAGATGAATTTTAAGGTGTCTTTCTTAGCACAGATACAACTTTATACTATGGCTGGACAGTGGTTGATCAAAAGACTCACGCATCTTGTGGTGTCAGAGTGACCAACTCTGCTGGTGCCCTGCAAACACAAAGCCATGGGGAGGGCAAGTGATGCCTTTCTACTTCAGATCGAGCATCTGCAGCCAAGAGGAGGAAAAGGAACTGCTAGCAGCCCCAGATGTGGGGCCTGACCCTCAACATGCATCCTGCCTCTGTGTTGAGAAGAGTTAGCAAGAAGCCAAGAATCAAGGCTCCTCTTCCTGGATTGACAGACTTTGTCCATGTGTCCAGGGAAGCTCTGCTCAGGTTGCAAGACACTCAGTCTGACACCACAGCCTCCCTGCACCAGCACTGTGAGCAGTCAGATTCAGCATGTCCACATGGTCAGGATCAATTACGTCCATGCATTGTAAGAACAATGTTTTGGCTAACCATCACGATCCACCTCGCATCTCACACTCCGTGATGCTTATGCACCTCAGACTCTGCCGTTAGTCCCAACATACATGGTCATCTCACTAAGTCCTTCATCAAGATCAGCCTGGCAGTTCTTTGCTTTAATTTGAAGCTGATGGACATATCTTCAATCCAGTTTCAGTGTAGCAGAAGAGTCCAGGCACAGACAAAGAGGTGTGAGGACTTCCTTCAGCCCTTGATATTCACTGTACTGGAGTTAAGACAGGAGTAACTGTTTTAAACTAGGCATCATTTTTCTCCTTGAACTTTGGCTGGAGAGCAGATACTACTCCTTATAGTACCTTGTTCTCTGGCTTTTCCCACTGTTCCCATTAGAGTGGCTGCACCGAGCTGGGTCTGGCACTGTGTGCTTTTCCATGCTTTCTGTATGCAACGGAAAATCTATTTCTTTTAGGTCCAACATGCTTTCTATTCTGCAGCGATCATATACAGAGAACCAGCAGACAGCTCCAGGGAGAAAAGGTTTGATGCTGGTTCCAAGGTTAGTGCTGTCTTGGGTGGTGCTTGAGGAAGGCGAGTTTCATAGTGGGTTCTCCACTGTGGCACCTTAAAGTGCACAAAGACAGGTGGATTAGACATCAAAGTCTTTGTCCTTTACTGACTGGGACATTAGAAATTAGTCATTTACCCACAAGCTGACCAGCTAGATGAAAGAAGAGTCTTCAGCTTCGTGACAAAGAGCCCTTTTTAGTAGGAAAAACACACCTAGGATCCTGTGACTAGAAAGTAACAGAAAATGAATTTAAAACACAAAGTTTGGTTTTTAAAAGCAAGGCTGCAACAGTTACCATTACCTAACTTGGAAAGTGACATTTTGCTTCAAAAGATGGTGGTGGTACCTACTGCAGTTTCCATTAGAAGTGCATCCAGGCTATAACTGTCTCCAGTTTCCATCTACTGGATCTCTGGGACAAATGACCTGGGTACTCCATATCCTAAATGGAATCTACATCTAAAGATGCTGGCTATGGGCTGAAAAGATGTTCAGCAATTGCTGTGTAAGTTGCTTTAACTTGCTTTAAACAGGAAGAGAGGCTGTTGATTAAAATTTTGAGGTTTAAAGCCTTTTATCAATGAGACAGTAAGCACAGTAATCCCATATCCAGTCTCCACTGATGCCAGGGTTATGACTCTATTCTTCAGTGTCACAGAGAAGTTTGGTTCCAGAAACCTTTACAGTATCACAGTACATTACAGATTGGAGGGGACCTCAAAAGATCATCTAGTCCAATCCCCCTGACACAGCAGGATCACCTAGACCAAGTCACACAGGAACACATC
>JAOXOE010029836.1:0-13875 GCA_028565055.1 Phoeniculus purpureus | reverse complement strand
TCATCTTTCAAGGTCCCTTCCTATCCCTAATGTTCTGTGATTCTATGATTTTATACAGGTAATGTATAGAGAAACTTACAGAAATGTATATTGTTCTCCTCATTTGGATCTTCAGGCAGTGCACCAGTTTTAACTAACATGTTACTTTCAGAACTAAAAGGTAAAAAGCAAATATGAAAACAATACTCTAAAGGTCAAAATTACATTCTATTTCATTCTCATTTTTAGGAAGAAATAATTGCTTTCAAGAAAACAAGAAGAACCCCACAACAAAATACATATACAGTTTGAAACAATCTACCTACCAATAAGCTAAAAATTGGTACCACTACCACTTAAATTGGTAGTCTTATTCACAGCAGAGACAGAACATGCGCCCTACAGTTAACTAGTATAATATCTCTGCAATACTCATAAGCAAAAGTCCATGTTATATTTTTCCAGTGAAAAGTACTCCTGCCCAGTAACATTTTTGGGGTACTTCAGTTACAGTTCTTCTCTTTATGGTTTCAATGGTCTATGGGAAGAGGCACAGAATTGTTCCCTGGTACATCATAAAGTGACAAAGCCATCCAATCTGCTGCTCTCATTTGTCTTCCATTCAGTCTTTCAAATTTTTCCCCAAAACACAACTTTATAGAAATATAACTAAATGTCTGCAAATCGAATTAAGTTCTAATTAACATCAATGTTTTGGAGGCAGTACCACTACACCTCATCAGTAAAAAGTTCTCTAAATTATCTTTAAAAGTTTATCAACAAATGTGACTTTCCAATTTAAGCATCGGAAATAAATACTTCTGTTCTTCCAGACACATTATTTTTCTTCAAATCAGAAGCATCTTTGTAAAGTCCTTAATGTAATTAAACTATGTCACTCCTTACTGGGATTTCAAACGTTGACATATGCACTGGATAGTACAGTGGATTGATTTGGCAGGGATTGATTTTGCTTTTCAGGCAGGGAGAAGGAACATACAACTATATGTCACAAGTCACATAACAGTTATAATCTGCAATTTATATAATCTACAATGTTCTGTAAATACACAATAAATTCAAAGAGCTTTCTGAATGGTTTCTTAAATACAAATCTAATTTTGTAAATTCAAGTGTAAAAATAGTATGTCCAGATTTATTTGTTTATTCATTTGACTTTTTAAAATTTGTTTGTCACATTATAATAGTATAAAATACATCACAACACATCTAACCATAAAGCGAGAGTGACTGCATAAAATGTTACCTAACCAAGACCAGGACAGCAATATGTTTAAGAAATTAAATCCTTTTTTTAAAAAAATACATTAAATAAGTAAATCTACATAAAACATGGACTTCACAGTATGGACCCTGAATCAGGGATATCACTAGGATGCTCCCTAACCAAGTGAGATTAGCAGACTATTACCCACTGCTGATCTTCCAGACAGGTGGGGAGGAAGCTGTATTCCATAGCCTGAGGGGAATGAAGAAAGACTACGAGGCCTTGGGACATTTGGTAAAAGAGTCTGGGGCACAAATTATGTTCTCTTCATTACTTCCATTTTGGGGTGAGGACATGGGCTGGAATAGAAGGATTCAGTCCATTAATGCCTGGCTATGAGACTGGTGTTACAGGTAGGGCTTTGGGATAATGGCTGGTTCTGTAAGACACCAGATCTGACGGGTACACATGGGAGAGGTTTATCTCAGAGGGGAAAATTGGTTCTGGGACAGGAATTGGCAGGGCTCATTCAGAGGGCTTTAAACTGGATTCAAAGAGGGGTGGGATAGTTGATGGGTGAGCACCAGTGGGACACAGCTCTGGTCTTAATGAAAACCAGGAAGGCTCTAGCTGTCCTAGGGTGAAATCGAAGCGCTCAGCTTCCTCCCTAAAATGCCTGTACACCAATGCATGCAGCATGGGGAATAAGCAGGAGGAGACAGAAATCTGTGTCCAGTCAGGTGACTGTAATCTGGTGGGATAGCTCGCATGACTGGAATGTGGTCATGGACAGCTATGTCCTTTTCAAGAGGGACAGTTCAGCAAGACAGGGTGGTGGAGTTGCTCTTTACGTGAGAGACCAACTGGAATGTATTGAGTTCTGTCCAGGGGCGGATGAAGAGAGGGTTGAGAGATGGTGGGTGTGGATCAAGGGGCAGGCTGGCATGAGTGACACTGTTGTGGGTGTCTATTACAGGCCACCAGATCAGAATGAGGAAGTTGATGTCTTCTACAGGCAGCTGACAGCAGCCTCACAGATACAGGCCCTGCTTCTCATGGGGGATTTTTACTACCCTGATATTTGCTGGAAGACCTACTCAGCCAGTCATCCACAGTCCAGGAGATTCCTCCAGTGCATTGGTGACAATTTCCTGATGCAAATGGTGGAGGAGCGTTGCTGGATCTTGTACTCACCAACAAGGAGGGTCTGGTTGAAGGAGTGAAGGTTGAGGGCAGCCTTGGTTGCAGTGACCATGAGATGGTGGAGTTCAGGGTCTCATGTGGTAGGAACAGAATAGCTAGCAGGCTCACAACCCTGGACTTCAGGAGGGCAAACTTTGGCGTTTTCAAGCAATTGCTAGGGGTAATCCCATGGGACAGGGTACTGGCAGGTAAAAGAGCCCAGTATAGCTGGTTAACATTCAAAGACAACTTATTTGAAGCACAAGAAAAGAGAATTTCAACAGGAAAGAAGTGAAGGACCTGCTTCTTAAGTTAGCACACTTGCTCCGTTTGCCTTTGTTCTGTCGGGCGGAGACCTGCTCCCATTGACCCTGCTACTGTGGGCTACTACATGGAGGCTGAGAGACTTGCTGATGGGAGGATATTGGACCTCCTGATCCACTAAGAGTTAACCCTAGTTCAGGTTTTGTAGGTATTACATTATGGAAGCAGTCAATTTCCCTTTCACAGTCTCTCATAGCTCTCACTCTTTCCACCTTTTAGCTCAGCCACCGTGTTCATCAGGTCTCTGCCATCCTCCATATCGAGTGCCAGGCTCCAGCAACCACCTGCCTGAACATCTGCATGCTTGTGTGTGGCCTCTGTTTGGGTGCCCACTGTTCTACTGGCCTTTGCCCTAGTAATACCCATGTCTTATGGTAACCGCCCTTTCCTTTCCGATATTTTTTTGGTTGGGTATTTTTTTCCCCCCTTGTCAGCAAGGTGGCGCCTCCTCTCCTGGCAGCCAAGTGCTGGCTCTGCTTGGTTGTGGCAACCCCTCCCCCTGCTAGGTCATGTAGCAGCCCAGCAGCAGCAGTCCCTCAAGTGAAAAGAAGAGAAGGAAAAGCCAAAAAAGCCAAAACCCCAGGCACCCAGACCTGAGCTGGTTGCCACTGCCTCCTCTCCTCGCAGTCACACGCTGGGTGTTTTGAAAAACATCTACACATTCACAAGCATATACAAACTCCTTTTATCTATTTATGACTGATGACTAAATTACTTGCGATTTGAGTGGTAGGAACCACTCAAAATGAATTCATATAAATATTGTCAACATACACATCCACAACCTCCCACAGCTCCTTCTAAATAGTTCTAATTTATTTTTCATCCTTTTAAAACAGCTGTGACATTTTACATTTTCTTAAATACTCTTTAGCAGCAGCAAACAAAGACAGCCAGGATATCAAGATCTGACAGTCCCTTTGTACATTCAGCTCAATGTTTCCCAGACTAGTAGCTTCCCTCAGGCCAGTGAGACATACAGAGAATCGATGGAAAATGTTCTTCAAGAAGCACATATTGAAATGTATACAGGACTTCTCATCAGAAGTCATTGTGTCTCAAGACTAATTATTATATTTTCTATCTATTACTATTTCTATCTATTACTATATTTTCTATCTATTTCTATCAAATGGCTGGAATTCTATTTGTTCCCAACGGCAAGCCTTAGCAAGTTGCCAACTCTCCACATTACCTGGTATTATTAAAGGTGAATAGAAAATAAACTCACCCAAACTAAATGCAAAATATAACCTTGCATACTGAACATCTAGAAGTCATTAAGGAGATTTTTGATGTTTAGCTCAAACCAGCATCAGTGTTAAATGCCCAAGATGAAGCACTTAGGGAAGCGTAACAGTCAGAGAACTTTGTGGTATAAGTTAATTTAATCTTATTACGTGAATACTCATAGTTTCAGTTTTGCTGAGAGTGTTCCAAATGCATCATGGTCATTGTAAAGCCAAATATTCCAAGCTAAATAGACCACGTTTCATGGAAGCTTTTAAGGAAAGGGTTAGAAAATTTTTAATTTATTTTTTCCCTATAAATCTTCTCTAAAGATCCAGACAACTGCAGGTCTTTCAGAATTGAGACAATAATTTTACGTAATAACTTGATTACATTTCCAAACCAGATAATTGTTTAGAAAGAAAAAAAATCCAGCTGATGCATTTATAGCAGACCTTAAAATAAATTGTATATGTCATTAATTTTATATTGCAAAAGGCTTATAAATTAGATTAAATGCTCAGTTGCACATATTGCACAAGAAAATTAGTAGCTCATATTTGGCTGCCTTTTCATGGTCACATTCCTTTGGGAAGAACTCTTCAGCAACTTGGTATGTCTTTTCTGAGATAAACTGAACTGGTGAGTGATTTATATAATAATTTCTAGGCTGTGCGCTATACAGTCTTCAGATCAAGGAAAGAATCCAAAAGGTTGTGTTAGGCTCCACATCCCAAACATAGGGTTCTTCTAGCAACAGATTTTTAATTTTTGGAGTACTTCTGCTGATAGCAGGTCCCAAATCCAAGCTCAGTCATCATAGAATAGAATCATAGAATAGTTTCAGCTGGAATAGACCTTTAAGAGCATTGAGCCCAACTTTTTTCTAGCCCTATCAACACCACTAAACCATGTCCCCCCAAGCAACACCCTCTACTTAAACACCTCCAGGGATGGTGTCTCAACCACCTCCCTGGGCAGGCTGTTCCAATGCCTTACAGTCCTTTCAGTAAAGAAATTCCTCCTAACATCCAAACTGAATCTTCCCCAGTGCAGCTTAAGGCCATTTTCCCTCATCCTATCACCAGAGAGAACAGACCAACTCCCAACTCTCTACAACCTCTTTCCAAGTAGTTGTAGAGAGCAATAAGGTCTCCCCTCAATCTCATCTTCTTCAGGCTAACCAGCCCCAGATCCCTCAGCTCTTCCTCACACGATGCACGTGTGAGGAACTAGGCATCCTTTACCAGCTTGGTAGCCTCTCTAGCACTTCAATGTTCCTCTTGTAGTGAGGATGGTGTGATTTAGTGAAAGAGCAAGTACATTTTATGGGTAGGCCTAAAGAAACATCAATAGTCACGCACTTCTTCTGTCCTTGCGCACTGAGGCAGAGAAACTCATGCTCTTTGTGAAATGCATCTGAAGTGAGCATTTAGAAAAATATCTTTGTAATTACTCATGGCACTTCAACAGATTTGTTCTCCTCTACGGAGATTTCTAGGGCCTTCTGTTACTCCTTTACATAGAGGCAAGAAATTCTGAATGCAAGCCTAGACTCTTCTAGGGCTCTGCTTCTCAGACAAAAGTTTGCTCCAAGACAGTACAAACAGCTGCCTGAACACAGCAAGGTTCCATATAAATACCAGAAGGAACTTCTTCACAGTGAGGGTGACAGAGCCCTGGAACGGGCTGCCCAAGGAGGGGTTGTGGAGTCTCCTTCTCTGGAGACATTTAAAACCCACCTGGACGTGTTCCTGTGTGAGTTGGTCTGGGTGATTCTGCTGTGGTGGGGGGATTAGACTGGGTGATATTTTGAGGTCCCTTCCAATCCCTGAAGTTCTGTGATTCTGCGTGATAATTTCCCCTAGTGCTTCTTGCTCAGACCATTAAAGGAAAAATTAAGAAGTAAAAATATGAGAAAGAAGACAACAGAATAACAGGAAATTTTTCCAAAACTCTAAAAAGACAAATAAACAGAACCTGTAATTAAATCTGTAACTGCATTAATAAATCCATGCAGAGGTGGCTTTCTCATTTGGTTTTCATAGAATGACTTAAGTTGGAAGGTGTTGTTTTTTAATAAGATGTGCATTAGGATTCCCATGATAGCAAAACTGATCCCCTAATTACTTGTAGAGGCCATGTTTCTACTCAGCAGTAGCCTGAATGGCATCTTGAAGCAACAGGGAGTGGAAAAAATCCAGTCCTGGATTGTCAAATACTTAAATGGCAGCTAAAAAGCTGTTGGCAGGATGGTGGCATTCTGAAAAAGATTGGGAAGAGGCTATCAGCTTGTACTTTAGTGAGCAGTTCTAGTGTGTTCAATTTTAAGCGTGTCATTCCATCACTATGAAGTGTATAGTGCTGGCTCTGAAGGTTAAATATGAACACACTAATTGTGCCTACACCAAATTTGCAGTGTGTGATCTTGGCAAGTCATTCAGTACTCCAGTTCTTCATTGGTAAAATGAAAATAAATAATAGCAGTTATTAGACACAGCAGTTTTGTGGGTAAATCCATCAGTCTTTACAAAGTACTTTAATATATAGCAATGATAAAACCTACAGACAAGCTTCTAAACAGTTATTTCAAAACTGAAACCCATCCATTCTAAATCCACCAACGCTAAGTAAAATACATTACAGCATAAATGCCAAGAAAGATGGGAGGGAGAAAAAGCACATGACGTGACTTTAAATCATGGAATGCACATGAGGTTTCTTGTTGAGTTTGTAGAATGATAGCTATGATTCTTCAGATGATGTTTGGCTGGATAAATATGAACAGCAAGAAGAGCTATTGTTCAATGAACATCCTACTAATACCTTGGCAGGTGGGCAGCAAAATCACTAAGTATGTCAGAACAGAGATGCCTTGTTACTGATAAAAATGGCAAGGTGAGGGGAATGGGCATCTCTTAACCAGAAACATGCTTTAGGATTCCAGGGAAAGATGAAGACTGGAGCAATCTGCCTTGGCAAACAAGGATAAATTATCTACGATTGAAGAAATGCTACAGATCAGAAAGGCTGCACTGTGCCTTCCTGGCCTGTCATTCCCCCGTCCTGTGACGCCTGGCTAAACCAGGTGTTCAGGAATAGAAAAGGAAGCATTGCTCCTGAATGCCTGGAAGCACAGCCCAGCAGAGACTCAGACAAAAACTCTTTTCATTCCTCAGATATTTTACAAGGCACCCATTGATAAGAGCAGTCACCTGGCAAGGAGATACAGGTTTAGAACCTCTTTTCCAATTTACCTGTCCTGTATAATTAAGAGGTTTCTGACATTCCTTAAACTGTGCATCGGACAGCTCCTCCTTTTGGTTATATCCAAGAGTATAGAATCAGAGAAAGTATATCCTTTTTTTTTCCTACTTCTTTGTAAAGACTGAAAAAAAGAGACTGAATTAGAATAGAACATGCAGTATTTTCTCCTAAAAGGACACTGCTTCCCTACAGAGTTGCTGAATATACCCTCTTCTACCTCTGCTTTCTGTCTCCATACAGATATAATTAAAGAAGCAGAGTATTTGTCCTCAAAGTAACCTATTTTTTTCAATCACATAAATGTTTTGATCCCTTCCTTCTAGACTATGAGGCTGAAAAGCCCTACAGAATTAATATGGCTGCTGAAATGTATAGAGTGTATAGGCTGAAACAGACCCTTCATTCCTCCCCAGCAAATGTTCTGATAACTCTGTCAACCCATGGATTCTGCTCTGCTTGCTCATCTTTTTCCCGTTACAAGAGCTTCAAGCACTCTGAAAGCCAATGCACTTCCTTTACCCTTACAGTTAAACAAACTACATTACAATAAATTGTAAGCAGATAATACAAATATAAACATCATCAATGGATGGGCAACCAGAACCCTCCAAGCCTTTAAATCCCAAATAGCTTCAAAAAGTATAATTAACAACATCAGGGAAGTTTCACTACCAAGGTAAAAATCACTCCCATTCACTCTCTTCCTGCAAGCACACACAAGACATACTGGCTGCCCGTGGGAAAAGAGCATCTAGCTGCACCATGACCAAAGATCCCACACTGCAATATTTTACATACGCTAAGGGTTGTCGAGCACAGCACAGAATTAGAGGGAAGGCTTTGTGGGTGAAATACTCTTTCCAAATTAGCCCAAACGGCTCTTAGACAAGTAAACTGTGGCTGTGCTGAAGTATGTGAGGGCCGAATTCCGCCTCTTCTTTCCTAAATTAAATTCTAGATATAAAAGGCCGTATAAACATTTTAGCAACACCTAGTGCTGTGGTATAGCACGAGTCAGTTTGGGAAACACGTTACAAATGCATTTCTCTTCAAGCACACACTTCAGTCACGTTTTTAGTTTCTGTGCCAAACTGACACTTGCAGGGTTTGCAGCTATTTTTCTCTTTATAATGAATTTACATTTTTCCTCTCTTTGTCTTCTCCTACTTTATGGAAAACCTCAAAATAGATTGGAATTTTACTTAAAAACTGAAAAATATTTCCCTAGATCCCCAAACCGTAGGTTATTGGACAAAGCTAACTGGATGGCTCTATGACTGAACCAGCATCAATCTCAAAGATACCCAGATAATTAAAGAGATGAAGTTAAAACTGCAGTGGAGTTGCGATTACCAATAAAACATTATTTCTTGTGGTGCAAATACTGGACAATCTCTCTGGTCACAGTTTTCAAATTTCAGTAGGGATGCTGGCTTGAGATGCACCCCTGCTAAGCTGTGCCATGAGATTCAAATACAGGTACAAATCGTGGGAGCCGGAAGGGTGTTGGATCATCAAATCCAACCCCCCACCAAAGCAGGACTGCCTAGAGCACACTGCACAGGACTGCGTCCAGACAGGTTTTGAATATTTCCACAGAAGGCGTCCCCACAGCCTCTCTGGAGAGCCAGTGCTTTGTGATTCGACTGGAAAGAACCTTTTCCTCATATCTAAATGAAAATTCTTGTGTTTCAGCTTGTGCCTATTACTCCTTGTCCTGTCACTGGGCACAAATGAACACAGTTTGGCACCATCCTCCCTACAGCCACCCTTCTCATTCTTCTCAAGGCTAAATAACCCTGGCTCTCTCAACCTTTCCTCGTAAGAGAGATTCTCTAGACCCCAAATCATCTTTGTTGCCCTCCACAGGACTGTCTTCAGTAGTTCCCTGTCTCTCTTGAACTGGGAAGACCAGAGCTGGACATGGTACTCCAGATGTAGCCTCGCCAGGGCAGAATAAAGGGGAGAATGACCTCTCCAGACCTAAGGGCTGCACATTCTTTATGCACCCTAGAAGACTATTGGCCTTCTTGGTGAGAAAGGCACATTGCCAGCTCATGGTCAGATTACTGACCTTTCAGATCTTTCTGTTCAAGGCTACTCTTGAGGTGAGTGTCAAGGCTTCTTTTCATTTTACAGCCTACTACAGCAAATTTCTAATGATACAGCTGGACGTAACTTTCTATCCTGAAGACCTCACTTTCAGATTATGATCTTTGTTGCCTGGGGAAAAAGTGTGATTCATTAACATCTCCAGGTCATTCCTTGAAGCTAACAGCAATTTTGTGTTTCTAAAGAGTAGAACAATAAACCATAAATTTGCATTCAAGAAGTAGCATGTGGTAAGTGTTTACATCTAAATTTGATGTGAGTATGTGTGTTTATTGGTTCTCGCGCTCTGGCCACATTTCAGTCCCTTAGAGACAGACCATAAAATCTAAATGAATATTTATTTTGTACATCTCATGTAAGTGTCTTGCAAATTATTAAAAAAATCAACCCCAATGTCCATCTCTTGAGTGGGAATGCAGCATGCATGCAGAGTATAGATTACTCTCCTTTTTAAATAATAAAGCTTTTTAAATATCTGTCTACTTCTACAGAACAAACAAAAAACACTGTTGATAAAAGAGCAGATGCTGAAAAGCACTGATTGAATTAGAAGGTCTATCAGCTCTGCTTTTGGCCACATACTTACTCTACAGGAAATTCCAGCATGATTTATAGCACATCAGAGGCACAGCGCAATATGCAGACTATATAAATATACACGTTACACAACATTTGTCAATAATCTTTCTTTTTAAAAAGATCGTGGAAGGCTGCTACCATATTTGTGCATATTTGTGATATTCTACATCGTTTACTCACTTGCAGAGGAGGCTAAACTTTTTAACAGGCAAAGAATTTTAGTCAGCAATGCTGCAAACTTCTTTGGAAGTTATTCTTCTGACTAGTAATTACTGAATCTGGATTGCTATTCTCAAAGTTGTTTTACGGGAAAAATAATTTACAGTTTGTGAAAGACTATTGTTTCCTTCAAGAATTCAATGGCAAATACAAACAAATTTGGACAGAATCCTTCCAACCCGTTGAAGTGCCAACCAGAAGAAATCTGACTCAGTATTTGTCTATCCTTCAGACGCAGCTAATTTAGGAAAGCAACTTATCACATTAGACTATCAAATGTAGTATAAACATTTGAGAGATACATTCCTCTCCTGGTCAAGCTGGAGCAAGGAGAACATCAGAGACAAAAAATTCCAAACTAGGTTTTGTTGTCTCTACACGGACCAGAACCCTTAGTCAAATCTAATCTAGATTTTGTTTCCAGACAGACACAGATTATTTGATCAGATGTCTGACTGGGATTAAAAATCTTAGATTAGAGAATTCAAGGGTGGGAATGAAGAGAAAAATTATGGCCCTGAATTTGTGAAGCAAGGGAAAACTCAAAAGATAGCTGCGCTTTTTATTGCAGAAGAAAGCAACTCAAAAGCTGAGACACTAATGACGTGCTTTTAACTGCGGCAAAGCAGTTGCGTTTTCAAAACCTATTTGTACAACGAAATACTACATTACATCTGCAAGGCCTTCCAAGAATAAGAATACTAATGAACACTAAACACATAGGTGTGATGATTATGGGTGTAATTGAGAAAGCCACAACACAACTATGGCCTGCAAAGTGCAATGCAAAAGCGGAGTGCGCAAACTGCCTGCTGATGAGTGATGGGAATCAAAGGTCTGAGGTTGAACCTCAGAGAGTACCTGAACAAAGTGGGTTCAAGCTTTGAGTACAACATATCGTTAAAGGATTATAGTTAGTCCAAGGAGTTGAAACAACACTAGTTGTTGTTCAGAAAACAAATTTAAAAGCACTCAAACCCACAAGTAAGTACAAAGTTTGACCCTGGTACAGCACAACTGACAATGCCCAGACATCTCAACCGGGGCAGAAGATAAATCTGCCTCCTTTTAAACAACAGACTGGTTTTCAGGATGTATATATGGCTAGCTTAAGAGGCTGACACAAGATGATGATAATTCCTTTTCTCCATTCATACTGACAAGTTTACTGTAGGAAGAGCCATTTTGCAGATCATTTGTGCTATTCTAGAAAATGGCTCTGAATTGAAACTGAACCAGTATTACCAACTTAGCAATAAACATCCACGAAATTGTGCATGAAATAAAATGAGCTGTCAAAAACCCAAACAGAAAAACAGACTCAGGAAAAAATGGATGAAGACAAGCTTTCAAGAAAGGCATACTAAAACTAATAATTCTTTGTTGCTGCAGAAACGTCATCAGTTTTCGTTATTATTTTCTGTAGCATATTGTACTTGGGGCTGCTGCTATTTTACCATATGCCTGAGGACTGTTACGGGGAAGAGCACTACTGATAGCCTGTAGTGCATAGGAGCACGTGGGACAAACATCCACGTTTGCTTGTCATCCCAGAGAAAGACTCAGTGACCTAGACAGTGTCTTCTAGCCACCCAGTCCTAAGAAAGAAATTGTTAGAGCAACTTACTACTACTATTCATTTGTGCATTAGAAGTACCTTGTGCCTCCAGTAGCTTGCCATATTAGAAGTAACATGCAGAAGTGTGGGAAGGTTGAATACACAAACATTAGCAATACTGGCAGCAGTTATGTTGTTGCTTAGCTTGATGTGTGATAGAAGAAGGAGCTCTTTGGTTTTTTTTTGGTTGGATGCAAACACAAAAAGTTGTGTCTTTCCACACTTTGCAACTACACATTCCAGTTATTAAGCTTTGCATAATTTGCATAATAAACTAAAAACCACTGTATTACATATTCTTTATTCATTAAAAACTGTTGTTTAGAAAAATAAGCAACATATGCACTAAAAAGTAAATGCAAACTGGACCTGATGATGTCAATGTTTAATGGTGATTCACCCCACCCATTTCCTTTGTTTTGAGACTACAGCTTACATCAGTAGATATGTTTAAATAGGAATCAGCATTAAATTGTGTGGATATTGAGGTCAGGTTTCTGAAGTACCCCAAATGCTAAGGTTCTATTCCACCAATTATTTCACTGCAAATAAAACCTAAATCTATTATCTTTACAGCAGCTGCAAACTGGAAAATGTGCTCTATTTTAATTTGGTTACCTCATGAATATCATATTAACCAAGAAGCAACCTGAGTGAGAAATACACAATAAATAAAAGTAAAAAAACCCAAACCCAAACAGCTAACTAGATGATCAAGATGACTGGGGTTTTTCAGTCATTCCCTCCTCTTCTGACACCAAATAAAATACGTTTTCAGCAAGGTAAAATGATCTGGATTAACAGTAGCCAAATTCAAAAAAGTTAGAATGAAAAATTTGACAACAAACATTTGTCATCAAAATAAGAAATTCAAAAGTCCTTGTTTTGACATTTCCCAGATTAAAATTTTGACAAGAGCACACCACATTTGACAATTTTCTAACTCCAACTAGTTGATTTTTTTGAGTACTTATTGACTAAGCCAATGTAAAGCCAGGTACTGTTACACAGAAGACTGCCTTTCCAGAGCATAAGAGAACTTATAATGCTCACAATTTAAAAATACTACATTCACTCTCCTAATGATTTTATTTTCATGTTCCCTGCCTCTTATAAAAGTATTCTTTTCTCTCTCTCTAAAACCTCACTGCACTAATGAAAGCAGGTCTGATCCATCTGACCTACAGCACAGCTGCATGAACTACTGAAACTGCAAGTGAGGAGGATGCAATCTCCAAAGCTGGTGAGAGGTCACTGAGGAGGTGAAGGATGAGAAAGAAAGAGCGTAGGAATGATGAAACCTGTCCTGCCACAAAAGCATTACGAACAGAGGGCCTTGGGTTTATATCCCAGAGAGATCAAGGCTGAATTGCAAATTCATACTCTTTGATTTGCAAATTCAAAGGTAAAGTCACACACAGCCATACAGGAAAGCAGAAACATGCACCTGGAGAGCATCACGGAGCCACTGCAATAATAAGGTCTCATGCTGACTCCCAACTCCATACAGAGGCCAGGACAGCATTTTTCAATGGATTTTTAGTTCAGCTGCTGACTAATCAAAAGAACCTACAGACTGATGAACTCACTTTAAAACTTCACCTTTCTCAAAATACTGCAGTTGCAATAGATGACACTTGCCTTTTACTAAGAACCTAGCAGCCATTCTTGTGAACAGAAAGGCTGTAATTACTCAGTCTAGAGGCAGCATTGCCCGTTCAGTATTTACAAGACTAATGTTATCACTAAGAGGGGAAAACACCGTAATGCTTCAATAGAAGATTAAATATGCCTCAAAATACTTATTCCTGGAGAACCACTGTATCCTATTCTGCTACTAAATGCAGATGAAACTCCAGACAGAATCTTCTCTTCTAGCCACAGCAGCTAAGAAATGCTGCACTAAAAACAGTAACTGGCATTGTATCCCCGTCGTGAAACCAGCCCTCTGGTACAGTTCAATTCTACCTGCAAAGGAAAGGACCAGAGGTCCTAGCACTGACTGCGAGGAGTTGTGAGGCAACATATACTGACCATAGACTCATAGACTCATTATGGACTGGAAGGGACCTCGAAAGACCATCCAGTCCAATCCCCCTGCCACAGCAGGACCACCCAGACCAAGTCACACAGGAAC
>JAOXOE010029835.1:0-13878 GCA_028565055.1 Phoeniculus purpureus | reverse complement strand
TTTTTAGTCTGGAGAAGAGAAGACTTAGAGGGGATTTGATAAATGTTTATAAGTATCTGAAGGCTGGCCAGGAGGGGAGGGACAGGCTCTTTTCACTTACTCCCTGTGATAGGACAAGGAGCAATGGGTGTAAGTTGGGACAGGCAAAGGGGGTACAGTTCCTGTGAAAAGCTGTTTTTGATGTATTAACTAGTTAATGTGGTTTTGATAAAAAAACCCTGCACTGATTGCATGAATAGTGGCGTTTTCAAAAGAAGAAATCCACTGGTTCTAGCTGCCTCTCCAGGGGAGCTTGGACTCCACCATGGTCATAGACCCACCTGCCCTGTCTGGCAGACACTTCTTACACACACAGGTACCTTGTAGGCAGCCCATGCATTCTGCCCTGTGTGGAAATTCTGGGGGATGTATTCAAGAAAGGGGATTTCTCCTAATTCTTCAGAGCATGTTTCAGCTACTTTTAACTTCTGTTTGCTGAAGTTTTTTGATGTCTCTTAGGGGATGAGCCCTTGTGACAAGACAGAGAAAGAGGAAGATTTGTAACTTCGGGGAGGCAAGCGAGAAAACTTTACCACACTTAGATGACCTTGCCCTACAGAGTGGACTGCCGAACTCTTGTTTGGCCTTCTATTGGCGTTCAAGGCCATAGTGCCTGATCCACAGATCAACTGTGTGGCAGCAAGCAGTATTTACAAACATTTTCTGCGCAGTTTGCAGCTGAGGGTACATGACAGGCCAGAGGAGTTATGAAGGGTGATGGGAGTCTTTTCTTGAAAAACCCCTAGCACTACATAATTCACTGATGTTAGTCCACACTGGGACAAAGACCCCTCCCTTTGGTTACAGCAGGATCTGATTTTTTTCTCCCACAGAGTATTAGGTTACCTGTGGGTTACCTGTGTTTTGCACATCCAGTACCCAGTAAGTCCCAAGGCACTGGAGCTGCTACTGCTTTTATAGAATCATAGAATCGTTAGGGATTGGAAGGTGCTTCGCAGCCACTGAATTGATTTTCAGACTGCACTGAATTCACACCTCAGTTTTATCTTCTATATGATGGAAACTAGTCCTTACTAACCCACTGCACCTCACAGTGTGTTTCATGAACCTTTGGAAAGGCCATTGAAGCTATTTAGTAGTTGCATTATGGAGGGACAAAGTCTTAATTACTATTAGATGGTTCCAGGTTTAATTATTCTCACTCTATTACTTGAGAGGTGTAGAGTTAATCTTTAAAGGCTCTAATGTTTCCAATGGGGACATACTGATTATAGCTCAGTGCAGCGGGAATTTTCATGCAATGATCTTTAGTTCCAGATTTAATTGTAGGTTTCTTTGATTTGGATTTTGCTGAAAACAGCCATATTGCTACAAGTGTAATTAAAGGTAGATGAGCATTAATGATGCTAGCTCACAGCTGTTCTTAACTTCAGTACTTAGTACTCATTCCCGAGCAACACTTTAAATGCCTAAGCTGCTCAATTAGAAGCACTAAACACTTGCTAAAGTTATTACTATTAAAATCAGGCCTCAGCTGGATTACCTACAACACCCATGCCATAGAAAAATATAATTGAGGCTGTTGATTTATTAACCAAATTAGTTTGTGTTTGATAGCAGTTCTGAATGTGTGTAGCATTGCAAATGCATTTCATAAACCACTGAAATTAATACTACATTAATTGTTGATGAGATGAACACTCTAGCATATGCTGCTATTGATTGCCTCCATTATCACAAAATAAACATCTCTTTATAAAAACAAATGATGCTTCACCTTAATATTCTTGATTTTGTTATCCTCCTCCACAGCTGTTGCTATTTCTGTTTTAGCACTTGGGCTTTAAGGAGCCACCTGTTAAGTGTAGAAGGTGCTCAAGATGTTTTAGTCCTTAGGGAGGAAAAAACCTAAAATCCCTAACATATAATGAAACCTTAACCCTTTGAATCATTTACTAAAATCTCATTAAGATTTTTGAAGGAATTACAAAACTCAAGTACATTGATGATTTTTCTCTTTTTGTGTGTTTAATCAAATAGTCAACAGCAGTATCCTGTCAATATTGGCACTAAAATAATCACACTTTCAATAAGCTTGTTGTACACCTGCTAAGGGAAGTGCTTGCGTAAGGTAAGGTTCCTAGTTCTGTTCAGTGGACAAGTATTCCCTCGATACGAAGCCCCCAAAGACTTTTTTTCAAATGGGCTACACAACCAGCTAAGAAAGTAATTTTTGATTAAGTTTTGCATTGGTCTAATGAATGATTACTGCCTGCCCTGTAACCCTGCAACATCTGAGCCAGCTATTACCACGGTGAAATTCTTTAATCAAAGAGAACAGCTTGGATTTTAAAGTGCCAGTTTCTTTTGCGAAGTGTCTCATTGTAAATCGAACTGTAAGGTTATATTGATTTTCTTTCAGAATTATTTCCTTTCAGTTTAGATTTTTTCAATTGTAACCAGAAAGTTTTTGCTTGGGGCGAGGACGAATCTTTCTGTAATACTCATCTTTGCAGACCAAACCTGGGTTGCACAATTTTTACATTTTCTTTGTGCCCTCCACTTTATCACTTGTTAAAGATCCAGCTGGACTGAACCTGGTTGTGAGTCACTGTGTTGTTATTAATCCCTCTCTACAAGGGTCTCATGTCATCACAAAAAGACTGACTATCTTTGGTTGGAAGAGACCTTCAGCCCAGCACTGCCAGGTCACACCTAACCTATGTCCTTCAGTACTGTCTGTCTGCCTTTTAAATCCCTCCAGGGATGGTGACTCCACCACTGCCCTGGGCAGTCTGTTCTGATGTTTGATAAGCCTTTCAATGAAGAAATTCTTCCAAACATCCATTTGAAACCTCCCATGTCACAGCTTGTAGCCATTTCCTTTGTTCCTATTGCCTGCCACCAGGGAGAAGCAGCTGTTCCCTTCCTTACTCCTACCTCCTTTCAGATAGTTGTAGAGAGCGATAAGGTCTTCCTTCAGCCTTCTTTAGGCTAAACAACCTGAGTTCCCTCAGCTGGTCCTCATTAGACTTACTGAGCTTCATTGTACTGTATCCCTTTGGTCATTTTCTAGGGTGAGACTTCAGCGCTGAGTTTGGAATCGATGCACAGACCGATGGAATTGAGATGCTTACTACTGTTTTAAGTTTCAGCTGGTTCTCAGAGTGGCAGCCACAGGCCTGAGCGAGGTGTCTGAACTGAAGTTTATGAGGTAAGCCAAGCACAGGATGGGATTCAGAAAAGCTTACAGTTTGGGAGGAGCCACCTGTTACATGGATTTTAAAGTGTGAGAATAAGCTTACCTTTCTGATCAGACTACATGGCTGCCTGCTGAGGTGGGCATATAAATTTAAAACAAGATCAAGTCTTTCTCCCTGCTCTAGGGCCAGGAATAGAGCCAACTCTCCCTGAGTATTCAAAGCAATGTCTGTGCTCTTTGACTTTGAATGGGGCGTTGCAACTATTTTTTAGTAGCCTTTATGTCTAAGTATCTATCTCTGGCATATTTGTTTTGTTTCATGGCTAGGCTCTTACTCCAGAAAATAAGTGCAGTACAATATTTTGACGAAGAATAGTGCTAAAATCCGTTACTATTTCTGAAAAAAGAATCCCACCTATTACCACACAGTCTAAGTTTCCTCCCCTAACTTTTTACTCTCCTCTGTCACTGTGGGTGTGTGCTTTGTTAAGAGAGGAAACGGGTCAGTCTGGAACTCCTCATCCGACCACACTTGGGTCCTGTTCTTATTTCAATTTCACTCTTGTGTGCCAGATATTATTTTAATGAAGCTGCCAAAATGGGGCATTCTGTGAACATGGATGTTTTCGGGATTTTACATGAAACAAGGTCTTAAAGGAGAAAAGAGCCTTAGGAAGGAACCTTCCAGCAAAATCTTGTATCCCTAAGAATGTGGGCATTTAAAGTGTTAACTGAGGGCCGTGAAGTTTGCTGATTTTAGTGAGTTAGGCAACTGTGTAATTTCAGCTACTTTCTTTCTTTCAGTCATTTAGATCTTTGCCTACAGAGATCTCTTGGACTGTACATCGAAGAATCTGATTAAGACAACATCATTAGGCAAAGTCACTTCTCAAAATCAAAAGTTTCTCTATTCTAATGAGAGCTAGAGAATTTTTGCTGCCTGGGAGAATGGTTCTGACCTCTCACTTTTACTCACAGCTCCCTAGTTTAATGCTCTATTTTATTTTCTTTCAAATACCACTAGAAAAACTCTGATATTTCTTGTAAATACTTTTTCTTTTCTATTGTGAATTAAGGTGTTTGAATTACATTTTCTTTGGGAAGAGCCAAATTAACAGAGCAGAGCTTGTTTGTAAGCAAAGCATTCATCTATTGGTAATTTCAACATCCTTGTCAGCAATTTGGAGGCAAAATCTGTGTGCCATCAATATCTATTTTTTTTTGTAAATATATGTATATTTTTTAGTCTTAACCAATATTTGTGTCAATGAAAAACCAGAAAACCTTATATAGATTTGTGCAGACTGTTACTATCGATGAGTACCTAAGATTATAAATGGGAACACAAAATAATTTGTCAGGTTAGTTTAGTTCAGCATCACTTCAAGTAAACTTCCTCTTAAAAAGATTTGCTAAGCTCTGTAAGCTTTTTTGAATGGAGACATTCAAAACAGGATGAGGCAAAAGCTTCAAAATATATCCAGAGATAAATTATGCATCAGTTGGTATATGCAGTTGATGATATAATGTCTTTTTCTCTCTCTCATATGATAGATCCTGTGACTCAAGTCTTTTTTTTTTTTTTTTTGGTCCCAGGCTGACTAATTTAATCAGATGATATTATTATTATGTGCTACTGCATGTAGGAAATACAGCTTTTTGATTTAGGTTAAAAAAGTCATTCTGCTACATTATTAAATACAAATGAGCAGCAGTGAGCGTTCACAGTGGGTACAGACGGTAAAGCTGACTGTTATGTAATTAAGTAAAAATTGTAGGCTCCTGAAAGTGTATTTTTGGTGTATCTCAACGTGTTTTAGCATCATGAACAAAAATGGCAATTTAATAAGATATCATCTAAGATAATACGATGTCGCTTTCTAACTATCTGTTAAGCATAGTTTTAATGGTGAGGTAGTCGTTTTAGTTTATAGGGAATGCCCCTTGAATTATTATGATTCAGGGTTTTTTTACCTGTTGCCATTTTCTGATGAATATTTTCTTTTAAAATCACATTTCTCAGATTACTGTCATACTTTTGGGTCCTCATGACACCTGTTCATACCAAGGTTATCATTAAGAAGTCAATAGTTACTCGATAGATCTGAGATAAGATTAAGGAGAAGATGTACTAGGTGATATTCAAGGATACCTTCCAACCCCTACTGTTCTATACTTCTGTGACTATGTCCTGTTCTATTCAGGGTTGAAAACTAAAACCAGCTAGTGACAGAAGACATTGGGGTGATTATAACGGTCTAGTGAGAAAATGTAGGGATGCAACTAGGAAAGCCAAGGCTTCCTTGGAATAAAACCTTGCAAGAGAGGTCAAGGACAACAAAAAGGGCTTTTTCAAATACATTGCAGGTAAAACAAAATCTAGACGCAATGGAGGTCCTCTGCTGAATGAGGTGGGTGCCCTGAAGATAGAGGATACAGAGAGAGCAGAGATACTGAACACCTTCTTTGCCTCTGTCTATACTTCTGGGGGCTGTCCTGATATCAAGCCCCAGAGGAAGTAAAGGCAAGAGAGGAGCTTGCCCTGGTTGATGAGGACCGTGCTACGGATTAGTTGAGCAAACTCCATGGGCCCTGATGGGATGCACCCACAAGTGCTAAAGGAAACAGCCAAAGTCATTCCTAAGCCACTCTCCATCATCTTTTCTAAGTCCTGGGGATCAGGAGAGGATAGCAAATGTCACTCCAATCTTCGAGAAAGATAAGAAGGACGACCCAGGTAACTATAGACCAGTCAGCCTCACCTCCGTCTGAAGAAAGGTGATAGAGTAGATGCTGTCTCCAGGCACATCAATGACAGGAGGGTCATTATGGACAGTCAGCATGGCTTCACCAGAGCAAAGTCATGCTTGACCAACCTGATAGCCTTTGATGAGAGCATAACCAGGTGTATAGATGGTGGCAGAGCACTGGATGTGGTCTACCTTGACTTCAGGAAAACATTTGACATGGTCTCACACAGCATCCTCATAGTCAAACTGAAGCAGTGTGGTCTGGATGATCAAGTAGTGAGGTGGATTGTGAACTCGCTGCAGGATAGAAGCCAGAGAGTAGTGGTCAATGGGACAGAGTCTAGATGGAGGCCTGTATCTAGTGGAGTCCACCGAGGGTCGGTACTGGGACCAGTCCTATTCAATCTAGTCATTAATGACTTGGATGAGGGACTAGAGTGCACTGTCAGCAAGTTTGTTGATGACAAAAAGCTGAGACGTGTACCTGACACCCCAGTAGACTGTGCTGCCATTCAGCGGGACGTGGACAGACTGGAGAGCTTGTCAGGTAGAAACTGAATGAACTATAACAAGGGCAAATGTAGAGTCTTGCCTCTGGGCAAGAACAACTGCAGATACCAGTATAGGTTGGGGACTGACCTGTTGGAGAGCAGTGTAGGAGAAAGGGACCTGGGGGTCCTGGTGGCCAGCAGGATGACCATGAGCCAGCAATGTGCCCTTGTGGCCAAGAAGGTCAGCAGCATCCTGGAGTGGATCAGAAGTGGAGTGGTTAGCAGATCAAGATAGGTTCTGCTCCCCCTCTACTCTGCCCTGGTGA
This sequence comes from Phoeniculus purpureus, assembly GCA_028565055.1. Lineage (NCBI taxonomy): Eukaryota > Metazoa > Chordata > Aves > Bucerotiformes > Phoeniculidae > Phoeniculus > Phoeniculus purpureus. Next base: position 7,109 of record JAOXOE010029835.1, on the reverse strand, counting down.
GACCACATCTGGAAAATTGTGTCCAGTTCTGGGCCCCTAAGTTCAAGAAGGACACAGAGTTGCTGGAGACAGTCCAGCTCAGAGCCACAAAGACGATAAAGGAAGTAGAACTTCTTCCTTATGAGGAGAGGCTGAGGGAGCCTCTAGCCTGGGTCTCTAGCTTGGAGAAAAGGATACTGAGGAGTGATCTCATTAATGTTTATGTGAGGGGTGAGTGTCAGGAGTATGGAGCCAGGGTCTTCTCTATATCATCTAGTGATAGGACAAGGGGCAATGGGTGTAAGCTGGAACACAGGAGGTTCCATATCAATGTGAGAAGGAACTTCTTCCCAGTGAGGGTGATGGAGCACTGAAATGGGCTGCCCAAGGGAGTTGTGCAGTCTCCTTCTCTAGAGACATTTAAAACCTGCCTGGATATGTTCCTGTGCAGCTTGGTCTAGGTGACCCTGCTGTGGCAGGGGGATTGGACTAGATGATATTTCGAGGTCCCTTCCAATCCCTGATATTCTGTGATTCTGTGAAACTAGTCAAACTAGTATATTCATAGAGTCATAGAGTTGTTTAGGTTGGAAAAGACTTTTAAGATCAACCTGCTGTCCCAAACCTACTGCTAAACAGATCTATACAACTTCTAAACATGTCCAAGGGATAGCCTGTTCCAAGTCCTGATGACTCTTTCAATAAAGATGATTTTCCTAATGTCTAAACCAATCTTCCCTTGATGCAACATGAAGCCTTTTCCTTTTGTCCCATCATTTGTTACTTGTGAGACCAGCACCCCCCTCTCACAACCTCCTTTCAAGTACTTGTAGAGAACAGTAAGGTATAGTTTTCTGGAAGGAAGGACTCTGGCATGTCAACAGTATATGCCTGTTATTTGTTCCTCTCCGGATACTTTCACAGTATATTAGGTAGTGTCAAAGGTAACAAATTAATGACTGATACTTCTTTTTCCTGTGTGATTCTTGGTACTTCCTAAGGGGCAAAAAAGAGTGCACCTTCTATCCTAAAGAACGAAAATATATAGTTTTAAGCAACTTGAGGAAAACATGGAGTTTCCGTGCTGCCTATGCGCTTGCTTTTGTATACCCCTGTTATTGAAAGAGAAACTACATGTTCACAAAATATTGAATTTTATCTTTTTAGATGGAATTCTGTGGCTTGTCAGTTGACCAGCATCTCTATTTTACATTTTTTTTCTATTTTCACAGCTATGCTAAGTCTCCATTAGAGTTTTCTGCAGTATTTCTCAGACATCCTAAATGAAGTCAAGCATTAAAATCCTCCTTGCAACTGACCTTTTCTTTTTTGCCATGGCAACAGGATTGAGCTGCTAAATGATAAAGCAGTACCAAACTTGAAACAGCACAGGAAGATATTTAGCATCCAGGCAGTCATAATTAATTTCAACAGTTCATGTAGTTAATAGTTGTTCCTATTAGAACAACTGCATTTTTTCAATCCAATATACAAGTTATTTTCGTGGGTATTGTACATAAGATCTGTCTATTCTTTCAAACACTGCAGTGTACAAACCACTATGGCAAAAATAAAAAATCCATTGAACAGAATTCTATCAGACTTTTTTTTGAAGAGAAAATTGCAATACACCTAGTAATATGGAATATATATTAGAATCCAGTACAGTGTTTTTGATGGCTTTATTGCTGGCAATGGCATCCTTCCATCTTCCAGTACCTTCTGCTTTGCATTACTTTGTTACTTCATGTATCTTGGTGACTTTAATGAAGTCTAACCACAGCATCTTTGGAAGAAGAGGCAAGATGTTTCCTCTACATTTCATTGAGCCTTAAGAACATAGTATGGGGCTACTTAAGACAAAACTATACAAGTATGTTGTTTTTATTATGGAGCACAGGTTTAGGATGCTTCACGTTTTGGATGGTGACCTAACCCTAAATCCTAGAACACAAGATTTAGCTAAATGTATTGGGGAAGAACAATGTTTTCCTTTTAAATGTGGTGCATTGGTGGTTGCCAGTGCATGTGGTTTCATAAACTTTTTTCTACAGCTTCATTGCCAATGTTCTTTGAGCTTTGGAATGAGCCCTAATCAGAAATACTAAGCATTTCTTGGTAATGGTGTCATTTTCCAGAGCTTCTTGTGTGAACTCACACTGGCCAACCTTATTGCCACGATGCAGGAAGCCAGTGTATCCTGCATGTACCGTTTGTGCCATTCAGACAGGTAAAAATGGGCAGGATAGGTTTGCCAGAAATACAAAAAAAGGATTATAATCTAAGTGAGTGTGTGCTGTGATGTGTATTTGAGTAATTGTATTGGGTTGTGACAGTCCCATGGACAATGTCTCACTTTGGTAATCCTGCCCTTAGCCACTGCAAGCCTCTGAAGGCAGTACATGCAGCAATAGCCAGACCTTGGCTCTCACTGGACTTTTAAAAAGGTGTGATTTTTTTGTAGCATCAGCTGTTGCTGTGCCCATAATAAATGAACTCTCTGTATGTATTTCACATATATATGAATTATTTCATACATATATATAAAATCATATAATATATATATGAAATTTCATCATGTCAAAAGTTTGACTGTGGTAGCAGAGAGACATAATTCAGCCTGTGCATGGTACTTGTCTATGCACTACTGTGGTGCAGGTCCTCAGAGTCGTACTTCTGGACCTGGCACACTAGAGTAGGTCGCAAGTACTGCCCATCTTTGATAGTGTTTTTATACACCTTTTTATAAACTTCTGAGGAGTAGAGTTCACTGCAGGAACAATCTTTTCTTAGAAAACCATACAATGACCCTACATGACCAAAATCCCAGGCTACTTGGCTAATTTATTAAGGGTTTTTCTTGTCAGTGGCTAAAGAGATGTCTCAGTTCATACTGATACTGAGTTATACAAGTTACTTTTAAATGAGTTAATTCAGCTGTAGGAAGAAGGGTAATTTAATGGATGGTAAACTGTGAACCCCACATTTCTTTAGACTGCTACCAGTAACTGAGTGAGTGCAAGAAACTCTACAAAACATTCTACATTATAGTGAGTAACGAGTGTCTCACACAGCACAGATCTCTGGACTTTCGGTACAGCCTGTTTTCCCCTAGTACACCATGATCAACAACTCAACAGAATCATAGAATCATTAGGGATTGGAAGAGACCTTGAAAGATCATCTAGTCTGATCCCCCTGCCACAGCAGGATCACCTAGACCAAATCACACAGGAACATATCCAGAAGTTTTACATGTTTTCATTCTTTGAAATTTTTTAGTGTATTTTTCCATGGATATGTGACTTTAAGGGATTAAACTTCCCTTGGAACAGGAAAATATCTTTCTTTTCCATTACCAATTTTACGCTCCCCAAAATTATTGAACTACTGAACAATTTCAACAGAAGTCGGTTTCTCTAGAAAATAAAAAAAAGTGTGCACACCAGGCTTGTAAAAAAACAAAAGAGGTGAAAAGAAGCATGCCAGTGGAGAAGCAGCTATTATGAGATGCCTGGCAATCTATTGATGTAGATTCCTTGTACACCGCATGTTGGAAACAGCTTAGTTAGAAATTATGTTTCTTAAACAACAGAATATGTCAATCACAAGACTTGAGAAAACCACACATCATTAATTGTGTTGCTTACAGAAAAATGTGGAGTTTTAGTAAGACCTTTGAAGTCTGTGGTGTTTTACATCTTCTTATGGATATATTTATGTTTCTACAGTATCTATTATTTCAGGTTTTAAGAGCAAACTTCACCAAACACTACATGTTTTAGTTTCAAGACTTAAACTTTGACAATTACATTTGTATACAAGGGGTAAAAGGTATTCTCTTCATCAAAAGCTGAGAAATTACATTATCAAAATGAGAAACTGATGCTGGTATATGGTGGTGGATGAGGCTATGGTGAAGTTTGCTGGTTGTATGGTTTCAACTTGCACCACAGGTGGTTTAGTTTCAACATTAGGAAAGTTTTTTTTACTGAAAGTATGGTCAAGTGTTGGAACAGGCTGCCCAAGGAGGTAGTGGAGTTGCTGTCCCCGGAGAAATTAAAAAATCCTTGTAGATCTGGCACTTGGAAACATGGTTTAGTGGGCATGGTGACATTGCCTTGATGGCTGGAGTTGATGATTTTGGAGGTCTTTTTTAACCTTAATGATTCTATGATTATTACTTGTGAGAAGACACCAACACCAACCTTTCTACAACCTCCTTTCATTTAGTTGTAAACAGCAATAAGGTCTCCCCTCAGCCTTCTGCTCTTCAGATTAAACTGTTCTATCTTCCTCAGCCACTCCTCATCAGGCTTGTTCTCTAGACCCTTCACCAATCTTTTTGTCCTTCTTTGGACCTGCTTCAGCACCTCAGTCTTTCTTGTGTTGAGGTGTGGTCTATCATTGCTTATTACATCCAAACACTGGAATAACTTCATTTTAACTCTCATGGCATACAGTTTTTGAATGAGGCTGAAACTAAGTGACTAGGAGTGTTTGAAAAGACACTGCTGCCAATGAAGAATAATTAACAGTCCGAAAAGAGAAATTTGTGGCTGAAATGTCACAAGGGAAAGTGTAGATGTGCTATTATGAAGCCATAAACTGTAGTAAAAAAATAGCATGTCTGCCAATTGAAATGTAGTGAGTTTTGTTACTGGCTCCATTTCCATCTGTATGGCTTTAAGTGCTGATCTATTTTATCTATATAGACATGCTAAGGCAAAAGAAACAAGCAAACACAAAAAACTAGGCAGAACTTGCCTGCCTCTATGTGGTAGGCAGTTCTGCAGTGGGAAGCAATTTGACACTTCTAAATATCTGAAATACAGAACTAGATTGTCTTTCAAGGTCCATTCCAATCCCTAATGTTCTGTGATACTGTAGTTCTGTGAAATGGTTCTGTGAGGAATTCTACTAAAGAAAGAAAAGAACATGCTATTCCTTTTTGAAGATAAATACAAAATATACCTCTAGTCAGAAGTGAAGGTAATTTCATAAGGTGTGACTTCCTTTAGATAAGGTTATATAAAGTAGTATTTTCCTTTGCTTAATGGTCTCTTGGTTTGCTTATGGTCTTCCAGCCATATTCTCCATCAGTGATATAATTGGTAATACATTTAGTAATTTGTCCCTTCTAAATATTGATCACAATTATTCATAATTTAGGAGTAATTAATATTTGCACTGCTGCTTGAATGTGAATATTTGAGCTTTCTGATACTTGACATGCATAAAAGCTCTTTGCAACGTTTGAATGTTATTCAAAAACAAAAACCAAAATATTTTAATCCTCTGAGAGATGAAAGAGTAACAAAGAGGGAACTTAGTGGCTAGGAAGCATCATCAGAAGTTCTTGATAGGTTTGATTCAGTATAGAAGTTTCTCTAAGTCAGGCAGTGAAATCTTTTACCTGTTAGACAGGTAAATTTGAATTTTGGAGAACTTTTTTGTAAAACAAAAACGGTTAAACAGAGTTAACGTAACTACTCTACTATCAGAGCCACAAATTTGCTTAACTTTAATAAAAACCAGCAGAATGGGTCAGGAGGTGTGCCAGCATATATGGATATAATCTCAAATAGAATGAAGTTAATATTCTTCCTCTGGCTTCAGCAGTCCATACATCTAGGGAGCTTCATACCATTTCCAAACGATCTATTATGATCTACGCTGTAATTAGTGTCTTAAAACAAACACATTTTTTATGTCACTTTGGTGTTGGTATTTTTATTGCTTCCCTGGTGTCACATTCAGGTAGGAGTTGACCTTCTGCTTGCTGAAGCCAGAAATGTCTCTCACTGAAAAAGTTTAGCAAAGCCAAGAAAAAATGATGCAATTTTACTAAAATACACAGTAGATTTGGAATTGCTATTGATAAACACAGTCACTGCCATAACATTGATGCTAGCTAAAAGAAAGCTATCCAGAGTATTTTCACCAAGTGGTGAAGGCACAATGCTTACCAAGAAGATATCCCTCTCTAGAATGGAGGAAGAGGAGCATAGCCTGTACCGCTCCTGTTAGGCCTTCAGTCCTTTCCCACAGTGCAGCTACTGTCCTTCCTGGCTTTTTATATGTTAACTCTGCCTCTTAGGTGAGAATTAGTACGATTTGAGTAGAGAGTTGAGTGACGCAGTCGTGTATGTGTAACACATATTGCTTTAGGCTCGTAAGCACCTTGGAGGGTTTGAATTTAATACTCATTTTGCAATTAGATAGGCCAAGTTCTTTGCTTGGGCATCATGACCTTTAATATTTGCTTGCTTTCTTCACTGAGGCAAAACGGAGACCTCTTATCTTCACAAGACTTCTTAGATGAACTTTCGAGGTCCCTTCCAACCTTTAATATTCTGTGATTCAGTATTTTTGCCAGCTCAAGGAATCTCTGTCTCTAGAGATAACATGGTTGTCTTATGCTTGCAAACATCTTTTGTGCAAAGTCCCCAAAGGCCAGTGAAGGAAAACATAGCTCTTTCATGCTAACTTTCTGGAGTATCTAGATGAAGAGAAGATTCGTTGTTTGCCTGCAAAAACAAGTTTCATAGTGTCTTTGGATGAAATAAGTTCATCATCCTAGAAGAGGTTTTGTTGATCTGGCTTCTCACTTCTGCCTGGTTTGATGCATACATATGTTCTACAGCAAGGCTCAGAAAATCAACACATGAAAGACGGCTCTTATTTGTTCTTTTCTGATCTGCCTAGGAAGTTCATTTTGTTTAGGTTGTTACATTTTAAGGACTTTAGATGTCAGAATTTTCCTTGTCTATCCTGTGACCATAGGCAGTCAAAAGAAGCAACGATTGTGGTGACTAGAATGAAGGTAGCAATGCAGAGGAGCAAATTTACTGGAGGAAGTGTATGAGAAGAGACTGTTGAATAAGGAAAAAGTTGTGGCTAAGTTATGACTCCAATGTCTGTCTGAGGCGGTTGTGTCTCAAATCTTGTCACAACTGGGTTCTGTTAGACCACTAATCCTGCAAGGTTCAGCAAGGCATTGTCATTAAAGCACTGGCCCAATGCACGAAAAAAAGGAAGAACAAGGAAGGCGTAGGGGCACTACTGAACGAGGAGGCAGCCTTGATAACTGAGGATGCAGAGAAGGCAGAGTTGCTGAATGCCTTCTT
>JAOXOE010029834.1:0-13878 GCA_028565055.1 Phoeniculus purpureus | reverse complement strand
CCCGGCACTTGGCCTTGTTAAACCTCATACAATTGAGCTCAGCCCATCGCTCCAGCCTCTCCAGATCCCGCTGCAGACCCTCCCTACCCTCCAGCAGATCGACACTTGTGCATAATTTTGTGTTGTCTTAATAATATTGCTTCACCAGGTTTAGTTTGTCTCATTGATAGTCTGCGATGGCTGTCGTCACCTCCCAGCATAACAAGGTCTATTTAACTCTTGCATGGAAGAAACTGGAGCCCTTATTGCAGTCTTTGAAAACACAGTGAACCAAACATTGAGTAATATCGTTTTCTACATCTTCACGGCTCTTCATACTTGCACCGACGATAAAGCAGTAACACAGGCTGCAACCTTCACCACCGCAACGAAGAGCCAAGAATAAGCTGTTGAGAGACTCTCTGAACTAGACATGAGACCTGAAAACACCTTCACGTGTGAGTGGAAAACCCCACTGACATCAGCGGGATTATTCACATGAGTAAAAGCCTGTGTAACCGGTGCCTCATCTTCTCTTCATGAAAGTGCTTGCTGGGCTCTAACCACATCGAGCTCCGGGCCAGGTGTCTGCCCGGCTTGAGTCGCTGCTGCTCAGATCCCAGAGCCTTATCTGTCTACCACTCATGTACAAATAGAAGCATTAACACAGCTCGTTTCCACTGTCTGCTCAGCGTGGCTGCTTTTTATCTGCTGCCTGTCTCGGTGACAAAGAGCTGTGTGGAACGTCAAAGCGACAGAACAAACACAGCTGCTGCTACCTGCGTCCTGTCACCGAGAGCACATTCGCTGGGTTTCCACTGGAGCTGGGTAACGTGGCAGCTGCCCAGGCACCCACAGATGTCCATTGTCCTCCCCAACGGCTAAAGATAGTGACCTTCAATCCCCGAACGGGGTCTGTCAGAAGGCTGGAGAAGACCTGTTCAATAGGGCAGGGAACACAGGATGAGGGGTCATGGTTTGAAGCTGGAAAAGGGTGGATTTAGGTTAGACACCACGAAAAAGTTCTTCAGTCTGAGGCTGGTGGGTTCCTGGAACAGGTTGCTTAGAGAGGTGGTGGAGAACCCATCCATGGAGACACTCAAGGCCAGGCTGGATGGGGCTCTGGGGTGTCTGTTCTAGTGAGCAATGTCCCTGCTTGTTGTGAGAGGTTGGACTAGATGCCCTTTGTAGATCCCTTCCAACCCTGTGATTCTATTATTTTGGATGAGGACCCCCTGAAAGCCACAGGAACGCTTCCAGCGTACGTAGAGGGTACCACTGTCAAGTAGAGCGATCATCTGCTGTATTTGACTGTGGCATGGCCAGGAGACTGCAACCACTTACCCAATGACATACAACACAGGAGGTCACAGGGCCTCTCCAGACAACTATAAGGTATAACTGGGCACAGTGAGGGATGTGGAAAGCACCAAGAAGCAGAGGCGAGCCTTACTGCAACACCCCTTCGCCTAACTGCCCCAGCAGTGAAACCCGGGGGGGGTCCTCCCCTCCTGTCACCTCAGAATTGACGAGAAGCACCTTCTCTGATGATAACAGGGACTCTGGCTTCAATGGCTGCTACGTTGTCCTACAGCAAAGCGACTCTTAGAAGAATCTCTGATGGAAGCGGATCCTTTGAGCTGGACAACAAGTTCACGGGCAGCGCTGCAGGCGCTCCCCATGCCTCACCATTTCCAGCTGCCGCTTCAAAGCCATGGCTTTAATCCCTCTTACACTCCTCGGAGAAAGGTCAGCATTTCAGACAGGCTAAGTGCCTCGTTCACCTTTGCCCACTGGAAGCTCAGAGGAAGGGCCGAGCAATGCAGGAACACCCTGCGGTGCCAAAGATCTGCTTTTGGTGATGCTGCAGGCTGCTGTCCTTTAGTCTTTCTGTTCAGCTGAGGTGACTTCCACCACGCACCTGTGGACTTTCATTTTATGTCCCTGCTCTTATTTTCAAAGGAATTTGTGTCCTCTTGCCCCATCTCATAGATTTCAATGGTTAGTTGTTCTCAGCGACAAACTCTCTCGCGAGGACCTGCCTAGGTTTAACATAAAACCGGTCACAGGACAAGAGGAGGGGCAAGCAGCACCAGGGGAGGTTCAGACTGAGTATGAGGAAAAAGTCTTCCCAGAAAGAGCGGGGAGGCCTTGGAACAGGCTGCCTGGGGAAGGAGCGAAGGCACTGTCCCTGGAGGTGTTCCACAAGCAGGCAGATGTGGTGTTTCAGGAGATGGTTTAGTGGGTAGGGGTTATAGGGCTTGATGATCTTGAAGGTCTTCTCCAACCTGGATGATTCGATGACTCCCTACTCAGCACAAAGGTCATTCAGCACGGTGTTCCGTAGCCTCACTAGCAAAGGGTTGGGGCTGTCTTTTCTGGCACCTCTGCAGCCCCAAACAAGCTGGCACTGGCCATGCAGGAACGCGAGGGAGTGCCCCAAGTGATAAACAGGGGAATGGAGCCAAAAGTGGAAATCAGAAATTAGTGAAAGGAAGGGAAACCCAGGAGAGCCTGGAATACCTGCTAGCAAACGTCTGCTACTAGTTAACCTCAGTAATCTAAACAAATGAGTTAACAGTTCTTGAATTAATTTGGCTTGAAACGTCTTCCCTATGCTAATTTTTTATACTTGAAGTCAACAAGCTGGATAACGAGAAGGGGTAGGAGAGGCACGTAGGTGTCACGACAGCTTAGCTGGTGGGCTGCTCTGCGGCTGATGGGTATGAAGTTGGGTTAGTGAAGCTCTTTAACTTGAGCAGCGCTGGTGGGAAGGTGGGGAGGAGCAAGGAGGTGGTTTCCTGTTTGAGTCACAACAGTGCTCATGAGGCAACCGCAGCACACACTCTTACCCTCCCAGAACTGGAGCCTGTCGCTCCCGTCACAGCCTGTTCTGTGGAGGCACTGGGGAGAGAATAGGTGGGGACAGAACAGGCTGCCCAGGAAGGTTGTGGTGGCTCCATACTTGCAAGTGTTCAAGGCCATGTTGGGTGGGGGCTCTTGGCAACCTTGTCTGGTGAGAGGTGTCCCTACCTGTGGCAGGGGGTTGGAACTTGGTCTTTAAGGTCCCTTCCAACCCAGATCATTCTGTGATTCTGTGAAAAAAGGTGATGTTAGAGGTTTGTTTTTGAAGAAACAGGCAGGCTGCCATTGGAAACAGGTGAGCCTGAGGAGATCATCTGGAGAAAGAGTGTGAGAGCAAATGCAGCCTGGAAAATGGGAAAGATGCAAACCACAGAATCACAGAACACTAGGGATTGCAAGGGACCTCGAAATCAATCCCTTGCCAGAGCAGGATGACCCAGAGCAAGTCGCACAGGAACATATCCAGGCGGGTATTAAACATCTTGAGCCTAGAACTGGTCACAGTACCCCAGATGCAGCTTTACCAGGGCAGAGTAGAGGGGAAGAAGAACTTCCCTTGACCTGTTGGCCACACTCCTCTTAATGCATCCCAGGACACCACTGACCTACTTAACCTCAGGGGCACAATTGCTGGGTCATGGTCCACCAGGAGTCCCAGGTCCTTCTCTGCAGAAAGTCAACGACCTCTTCAACGCTTTCAGAATCACAACCCACCCGAGGTGCTTTGTGTTTGTGGGTCTTGTTTAAATTGTTTTGTTGGTTTTTTACACTACCAACCTGGATGAGCTTTCATTAAGGTTGGAGAACAAACCCACTCTTTGTCAAAAATAACTACATTCATTTTAACAGCCCACTGCTGACCCAAGTCCATGGCACAACAGTCGCTTTTAAAAACGGATGTTTTGAGGCTACAGAAAACATTTCAAATAGCCCAACCATCCAGCATTCCATTTTGAGGAATTGCTTTTCTCCCTAGAACAGAGAGAATGAATAACAATTTATTACTACTTAGACTAATCACAACCCACCAGCCAAGAAAGAACACGAAACCCCAATTACAATACCTCAGACATCTTCTATTTTTCAAAATACCTGAGGGTTAAGTAAGCCTTCGCTTTGAAATATTACAAAAACCACACTGCATGGCAGGTACTAGCCAACTCCTGATACATCACATTTTGGAATGGTCCTAATCCATCCTTACATAACAGTATCTATGTGTGATCTTTATCTATCGGTGTAACCCATATCTATGTAATCTGTATCTATTGGTGTAACCCATAGCTATGTAATCTGTATCTATCAATGTCACCCATAGCTATGTAATCTATATCTATTGATGTAATCTATAGCTATGTAATACAAGCAGATATACAGATCAGATATCAATATATCTATATCATCTAGATCTACATCATCTATAGCTATAGAAATACCTTTTATGCATAAACTGAGCAAACATTCCTTGCCTAAGGGGTGTTGGGTCTTGATCTCTGACCTGCTGATGCCTTGTTGAGAGAAAGGATTTTGCTGTTCTCAGAGTCCAAATGAACATAATTAAATTCCCAACTCTGAATCTACGTTTTCCCTTGGGCAGAAGATACTGGGAGGCACTCAGGCTTAGTCTTGATGGGGCTCAGAGGAACCTAATCCAGTTAAAGATGTCCCTGCTTGTTGCAGAGGGGGTGGCCAAGATGAGCTTTAAAGGGCCCTTCCAGTGCAACACACTCCGTGATTTATGACTGAGCGTGAAGTCAGTGAAGGATGTGCACTTGCCTTCACTTCTGAGGGGAAGGCTATCCTCAAAAGATGTGACTCAAACACCTTCTCTGCATCCAAGATGTGAAAGGAGGCATCAACACTCCTACAACCTTGTAATGCCTCACCTCCCACAAACAACTGCGCTTGCCAAGGCCACATGGCCAGTACTCTCCAGATGATCACAGATGGTCTATGTCCAGTTCCCAACCAGCGCTTGCAAATGGCGAGAGGCAATTTCAATTTCACTCTATGGGACAGCTGGCGCAGCTCTGGGTCTGGTGTCTTGCACGGTGCTGGACACCTGTCAGCAATACCCCAGCAGACATGGGGCAACCTGTTGAGCACGTGTGCTGCTCAAAGTGCTCACAGAATCAGTTTTCCCTCTTATGCCACACAGTCACACTTCTTCCCTCAGATGATCAAGGACATTGAGTCCCCACGCCTGGAGGTGTTTGTTTAAAGATCATTTTGATGTGGTGCTTAGAGATCTGGTCTAGTGGTAACATTGGTAGAGTAGGGTTATTGGTTGGACTTGATGATCTCAGGAATCTTTTCCAATCTGAATGGTTCTGTAAGTGCCTCTGGGAAGCAACTGCTTGTAGATAACTCACAAGGTTTAAGTTCCTGGGGTACCCACCCATTCCTGTTGGTCTCCTGCCATGGTAGTGTATTTTGAGGCATTGTGTGACAGCTCAGGTGTGAGCTCGCAGCAGTTTCAGATGTGAACAAGTCAGTAGCCGATTACAGGTACAGAAGTATTTTTAGTATCTTTCCTGTACTCAGCAAAGATTTTTTGCTAAAACCACCAGTCACGATTTTCAGACTCATTGACCCGCCTCTAGATTTCAAGTGATTTTGCTGCACAGAGCAAGTTCAGCACAATCATCTCCCTCTTCTACACATGTTACAGAAGACTGCCTCAGAAATGTTGTTAAAGGCAGCAACATGTGTGGTTGGATCCAAGGGAGAGCATGGCGTGGATGACATTCAATGGAACATCATTTGAATGACACTCCAGGTATCGTGTCCAGTTCTGGGCCCCTCACTTTAAGAACAGGGAACTGCTTGAAAGAGCTCAGCGCAGAGCCACAAGGATGATTGAGGGGGTGGAAGCATCTCCCTTGTGAGGAGACGCTGAGGGAGCTGGGTCTCTCTAGCTTGGAGAAGAGGAGACTGAGAGGTGATCTCATTAATGTTGATAAATATGGAAAGGGTGGGTGTCAGGAGGATGGAGCCAGGCTCTGCTCAGTGCTGTCCAGTGGTAGGACAAGGGGCAATGGGTGCAAGCTAAAGCATGTGAACACAAGGAAGAATGTTTTGACTGTGAGGATGATGGAGCCCTGGCACAGGCTGCCCAGAGAGGTTGTGGGCTCTCCTGCTCTGGAGACTTTCAAAACCATCCTGGACACAGTCCTGTGTGACCTGCCCTAGGAGATCCTGGTCTGGCAGAGGGGTTAGGCTAGGTGGTCTTTCCAGATCCCTTGCAACCCCTAACTTTCTGTGATTCTGTGACCACACTTGGGTGAGACCAAGAGGAGCTTGAGCCGGTGGAGAATCTAGCTTTTGGTTGTGTTGGAGCCACCACAAGTTCATTTAGACTGAAAAGAGCTGTACAGGTCTACTTCTGCCCCTGTCTGCTCTCTTCTAATAGTGGGGAAAAGCTGTTTGCAATTACAGTTGTCTCAGCCTTCTCAGGACAGTCAGTTCTCAGTACTCTGAGCCACAGCCTGCACCTTACTCCCCTGACTACCTAAGAGCAGGACATTGATGTACTTTCAGAAGACAAGGAAAGCCAAGAGAAGTGAAGTCTTTTGGAAATAAGATGCCAAAACCAAAACCAGCTCAACTGCTCCCTCCAGACCTTAAGGAATAGTAGGAAATAAAATAGCCCCTGTCATCTAAGAGCTATAATTCCTACTTGTGTGCATTACTACACATGGAGTATGATTCAACTAAAACCCAGATATCTTGCTAATAGTGTGTAAGATCCTTTCACACGCTGAGGCAACACTCAGGAAGGGACCTGGAAAGATCATCTAGTCCAATCCCCCTGCCACAGCAGGACCACCTAGACCAAGTTGCACAGGAACACGTCCAGGTGGAATACGTAACGTATCCCAGTACGTCCAGTCCTACAACTGGCTTCCTTTTCTTTTTGATGTACCCAGCTTTACTGCACTGCTTTCAAGACTGGACACACAGTGGATAATAACCTGCAAGTTCCTGGGGCAGCAAGTAGAAAGCACAAACAGCTCTGTCAAACCCAGCTCTTCAGTAAAACTCCATCTTTGCCTAGGGATGGGTCTGGCTTCCAGAATTCAAGCTCCTAAAAGGTGATTTTTCTCTCTCTTAGCTGTTTATCTTGTAGCTGTAGAGGAAAGAAGTCTTGTACATCTCTTGGAAAGGAATCAACCATCAGAAACGGATCCGTACATGGACTGGAAGCACGCAGGCACAAATGACTCGAGTAGTCCTAACCACTCGCTTCTCTTGGAATTAAGACTGTAAAGGCCACTAGGAAGCAACAGCCACGGAAGTTACATCAGCTACAACGGTGAACCTGAGTGTTCACTTGGGCTACTGCAACACGCCCCAAAGTTTTGGAGTGAGACCACAAACCCCACCAGCACTCTAAGCTTCTCTGAACCACCTCCTTTAATCGTTTCCATTCCAACGAGCATTTGCCAAGTTGTGGAAGTCACAAGCACAAATCACAACGCTGTCTGAAACAGCCTGAAACTGGAAGGTGGGGATGAAAAAGATGAACTGTTGGACTCTCTGAGAGTGAAGCTCCAACACATATTGCAGTTGTCCTCACACCAATAGCCCTTCTTATTTATTCCTGTGTTGTGTTCGCTCTTCTTCACACTGTAAATATTACATGAGAACACCAAGACCAGTCCCTTCCATATATTTCTACTCTTATTTCCAGAGTTTAATGCCCTCTCTGCTGATCATCACCACCACAACACAACTTGGTCCTGCTGCCTCACATATTCTAGGCGACACAAAACAACACAAGTGTGAAGTTTTCAGAGGGTTCAAAACTCACTATATCTTACAGTATTTTCCCTCGGTGCTTTTCTCATCTGGTGCAGGAGCACGGTTTTTCTTCTTAGCTAATGACAGCTGGCAAGAGTTCGAGTTCTTATGCGTTTGGGCAATCCTGGGACATGCAAGAGGTGGAGTCAGGTGTCAGTGTAAAACTGCTTTCCACAGCACTCGCGTCCTGCAATGATCTGTTCCTATTCCAGCACCAAAGTGAGCTTGCAGGGAAGTCACAGTATGATCAGCTCTGCACCTGCTCTGACTGCCAACCCAGGCTGCTTCTGTTGGAAGAAAGTCCCCAAAGGAGACTCCTCTACCTATTGCTTTACTTTGGCGAAAGAGCAAGAGCACAGCTACGACAGCTCTGCACCTTGAGTTTGGTTTTTTACATCGTTAGAAAAATACTACCAGGCTGAATAAGCCAACTTCTCCTCTTTCATGCTGAAAGAGCTGCACAGGGGAACTCTAAGCCTTCACTGAATGGCCCAGCTCCCCCATCCAGGCTGGTGTTGCTGACTGACAACAAAAATCTGGAAGCATTTCCAGGAGTGTGCAAACAGATTCCCTTCTCCTTTGAACAACCATTAGGCAAAATCAACACAACTCCCTTGACGTCCTTCTAAACCTTCCTTGGATTCACACTCACTAATAATAGAACTATTTCCTTTTTTTAACGGGCAAGTGAAAGCTGGTTACACAGATTTTCCAAAACGCTTGTGCTGCTGATCAGTGAACCTAAACATCGTGGTTAGTTAGCTAAAAAGAATCTGGCAGTGGTACCTCTGAACGTCGCTCAGAATCACTGATGACTGGCACAGCAGCTTGCCAAGAGTTAACTGAGACACAGGTCTTGGTGCTACTTGAAAGCATCCAGGATGAGAAGAACATTCCTCACTTCCATCCAACTCTCACAGGATCTGGATGTTTTACAGTGGATTTCAGGGAAAGGAGACCCAATCCTTATGTATTTAGTTTTGGAGGCAACATTTGCAGCTGAGAACAGGAGCACAGAGCAGGTTTCTTAGAAGACCTGCTGATTTCTAAAAAGTCTCTCTTGGTTCTATGGGGATATAGTCAACAGGATATTAAAGAAAAAAGAAATAACCATAGAATCACAGAATATATTAGATTGGAAGGGACCTCCAAATGTCACCTAGTCCAACCCCCATTATAGGTAGAGGGACATCTCTAACTATAACAGATAGCCCAAGGATGGAGCCTTAACCTGGGCTACCTGTTCCAGTGCTTCACTATCCCCCCATTAAACAACCTTTTTGTGATGTCCAGCCTTTTCGAGCTTAAAACCATGACAAGTTTGAGCTGCTCCCAAAGCCCACTCCACCTGCCACCTTTTCTGCTCCCTTGTGCTTGGATGGGTATCTCTTGCTGGAGGAGCACTCCATTCTAGAGGTGGGAGAAGCAAATCAGAGCCACTCTGGATCCCAGCATGAGCCAAGTACCTCTGCCAAAACCCCATCTTGCCTTTTATTATAGTCAGTCTCTGGGCTGCTCAGGTAGGATTCCTGGGGCGAGCGACTGTCAAGCGTGGAGGACACAAAAGCCACAGGTATTTGGGAATGCCTGCAACACGCATTTGGGGACACACGTACACAAACGACCCCAACAGCACGCGGGCAGCTTACAGCCGAAACGAAACTCATGCACAGCTCTGCAAACCCCAACCATAGAATCCTCAAGATTGGAAGAGACCTACAAGATCATCCAGTCCAATCTTCGACCAGTGTAACTAGAGAGCAAAGAAAAAGATGGCACCACAGGAGAGAAGAATGGTTAGACCAGTGTTTCAGGAGATGGTTTAGTGGTTAGCAGCCGTAGGGTGCCGAGTTGGACTTGATGGTCTTCAGTGTCTTTTCCAACCTCGATAGATAATGATTCCATGGCACCTCCAGTACCAGGTGGGTACCGGAGAGCAGCCACACGGGTATTAAATAAAGGCACCTTGGTTTACCAGCAGTGGGGCACTGCACACCAGAGCGGTAGCGGCAGAGGCAGCACGGCAGAAGCAGCTCGGCTCGGCACGGCTCGGCTCGGCACGGCAGGATAACCAAGCGCGGAGATGAGCCCAGCGGTCTCGCCGGCTCCCGGGACTGGTACCCGGGGCCGTCGGGGGCACCCACCTGCGTGTGCGGCGGGGAGCACCAGCAGCAGCAGCAGCACCCAGGGCAGCCAGGCCGGCGGCGGGCCGGCGCCCATCGGGGCTCACATCGCACAGCTCCCGCTCCCACAGCTCGGAGCAGCCGAGAGGGGCGGTGCAGGAGGAGGAGGAAGAGGAGGAGCCGGCCGGGGACACCGCTGGGAGCGCCCCGAGCAGATGCGCTGCTGCCCGAATCGAGGGCTGCGCCGTGGTGCGGTCCTTGGAGAGTGGCTCTGTCACGCTGCGAGGGTGGAGGTGGGAGGTTGTCACAGCCCTGCGGTTTTAGCAGAGAGAGCTGAAGGGCCGACGCGCTGCACCTGTGGGGGCTCTTATGTTGGGCTTTCCCAGCACGTTGCATTAAATACAATCAGGTGTTGGGCTGGAAGGGACCTTTAGAGGTCATCTAGTACAACCTTCCGACAATAAGCAGGGACACCTGCAGGATTGGGTTGCTCCGAGCCCTACCAAGCCTGAATGTCTCCAGAGATGGAGCTTCTATCATCTCTCTGGGCTGGACAACCTGTTCTTGTGATCTACCACCATCAGATTAAAGAACGTTTTTCAAACATCCTGCTCTAGTTTCAAACGGCTGCACCGCATTCAGTCACTGCAAAGCCTTGTGAATAATCCCTCTCCAGCTTTCCTGTAGCCCCCTTCAGGTGCTGCAAAGTTGCTGTAAGGTCTCCCCAGAGTCTTTTCTTCTTCAGGCTGAACAACCCCAAATCTCTCAACCTGTCCTCATAAGGGGGGTGCTCCAGCCCTCTGAGCATTTTAGCGGCTTCCTCGGGACCTTCTCCAACAATTCAAGTAGTATTTAAAGCACTACTGTACACAGCTACTAACTAACTACTACTAAAAAAGGTAGTTTTGTTAGGAATTTAGCCCTGAGAAGGAAAAATCTACTCACCCTGCTCAACGATGCGTATTTGGCTCATGTTCTTTAAGCGTGAAATGAGTGTTCATTAAGTACCTGTTAGTCACTGGTCTTTCCCAATTGCTGATAAAACTTTTTCATCTCCATTCAGGAACGAGATCCTTCTTACAGCAGTGAGTTATGTGTCTGGAACAAGGCCAGGTTGGATGGGGCATTAAGCAACCTGGGATGGTGGGAGGTGTCCCAGCCTGGGGCAGGGAGCTGGAATTAGGTGATCTTTAAAGATGTCTCCCAACCCAAACTGTTCTATGATTCTAAATAGTGTGTTTGAACACAGGAAGAGACTGTGAAGTCCATGAATCCAACTGTTCATGGAGTTTTAAGCAACTTGCTCCACCTGATCCTAGAATCAGAGACTCCTGAAGGCTGGAAAAGATTTCCAAGATCATCAAGTCCAATTATAGAACTGTTTTGGCTGGAAGAGACTTTCAAGATCATCAAGTCCAATTGTCTGCCCTACAGCCCGTAACCACTAAACCGTCTCCTGAAACACCATGTCTACTCATTTTTGAACCCCTTCAGGGATGGTGCCTCCACCCCCTTCCTGGGCAGCCTGTTCCTACCTGGACTAAAGTGTCTGCAAAGCTGTGTTCCTGCCTCAGCAGCTCTGTGGGAACTAACAGTTTTGCTGCACACAGAGCTCTGGCTGGGCTTGTGTGTGGTGACTCAGTGCAACTGTCAGTGAGAGCAGAAGGAGGTTGGGAAACCTGAAGAGGAGCCGGCTGCCTCATGCCTTGGTGTGCAGACTTGAGGAGCCTCTAGCAGTTGAAAGTGCTGTGACATGAGCTCTCCTACCCCTAGGTGGACCTCTGCCAGCTGCCTTGCCTGCAAACTGTCCACCCAGTTGTTTTGTTCCCTTTTCTGCACTAGAGGAAGGTCACACGAGCAAGAGCTGATACCTGACCCCTACGTATCAATGCCCTTTGAAGTGCTGGCCAGCATGGGGTGTGTTGACTAGGAAAATACCAGACTGTATCTGGAAATTAACGTCTTGCTTGTTTATCTAATTCTAATTTCATAGAATCAGAGACTCATAGAATCATTCAGGTTGGAAAAGACCTTTGAGTTCAAGCGCAACCACTAACCCTACTCTACCAAGGTCACTGCTAGAATAAATCTCTAAGCACCACATCTAAATGGTCTTTAAACACCTCCAGGGATGGAGATTCAACCCTCTCTCTGGGCAGCCTGTTCCAAGGCCTGATCAAGACTTGCAGCAGAAAGTTAGGAAATAAACAACTGCACCCTGTGGCCGGGGCATTGGACTAGATGGTCTTTTGAGGTCCCTTCCAATCCCTAATGTTCTGTGATTCTGTGATATGGTGAATACATGGAAGCATTTAGTACAGTGGTAATCCTGGTGGACCTCTCTCCCTGGCCACGGTCTCCTTGTGTTCCACACCAGTTTCTGTCCCAGTCAGATGTCTCTGTTGCTCCATGTCTCCTCCTTGCAACTCCTGTCTGTGTGCCTGTTGTGCCGTCTGCATTAGAAATGGAGAACCCTTGTTCTGCTTGCTCATCGGTGTAAACACTCATGTAGTAGTGAGATGACCTGTAGCAAGTTCAGGTACTCTAATGGACAGTGTCTCTCCTGTCAGTGAACTGTGGCCGTATCTTTCTCAGAGGCCACAAAGGTACTTTGATAGAAGATCACAGAGGTTTTTTCTGACTGGAAGTTTTTCTGCATTTACAGCTGACACTTCTTGAACTCTTGTGGATAAACACCGCTGGCATTTTAAGTAGAAGTAGGGGGCTTTCCGGTGGCTTTTTTTATTCCCCTACTCTTGTTCTTGGAAATGTCCCAACCGACTTTGCTTGAAGCCTGAGGAAGCCTTCAGCCTGTCTTCTGGACCAAAGACCTTGAGGTAGGTAGTTCAAATCTGTGAGTGTTATAAAGAATTGAAGTAGCCCACACGGTTTCAGTGTCTCCTTTTCCCTTGAAGAAAAGGTCATAGAATGTTTTTGCTCCTGGGAGTGTTTGGCACTGCCCATATGCCCTGCCATCACCTCTGACTGCCTCTACCACCCATGGCAGTGGAGATTTCTCCATTGCAGTTTGGTCGTCTTCTCTTCCAACTCTATTTTTTCTAAACTGAAGGATATGTGTTAGAAACTAACGACAGAGGAACCTCATTTTAATGGGACAGAGCTCCTCTCATTTATATCACAGCAAAGTTAGGTTAACTACCTGAAAGGAGGTTGTAGAGAGGGGGGGGTCGGTCTCTTCTCCCAAGTCACTAGTGAAGGAACAAGAGGAAATGACTTCAAGTTGTGCCAGGGGAGGTTTACATTGAACGTTAGGAAGTTTTTTCCCTAATGGAGTGGTAAGGGATTGGAACAGGCTGCCCAGGGAGGGGGTGGAGTTGCCATCCCCAAGCATGTTCCAAAAACAAGTGGATGTGGTCCTGGGGAACAGAGTTTAGTGGGCAGGCTGGGATTGGGTTGGTGGTTGGACTGGATGATCCTGGAGGTCTCTTCCAACTTTAATGATTCTATGATTCTACGATTCTGTAGATGTCTCTAGATCTCTTGCAGAAGAGAGCAGTTAAGAGAATCAAACTGTGATCCAAAGTGGAGAGACTGAGTCAGCTGAGTGGTTTTTTTCATTACTGTAATAGTTCAAGAAGCAATTTATCAATGTAAGGAGTCAGAAATCCATTTAGGATTATGTTAATTTTGCAAAAAAATTAACCAAACCCTCCTAGATATGTTGATTTTTTTCTCCTTTTTAGCTGTTTGAGTACGAAATGGTGTCAGGATTAGCTCTGCCATCATCAGACAAGTGTGGGAAATAGATTATGAGCTTTCCTGGTGAGGTGCTCTGTGACTGATGCTAAGGAGCAGCTTGCTTCTCCAAGGAACCTGCAGACAGGCTGAGGGAGCTTCATTTCTTCTTCACCTGCCCTCCTTGACTCCAGAAGGACAGAGGGAGGACGCAGATGCTGTGTGACAGTGTTACACTGTGTGGCTGGCAGTGTTAACCTGCTCAAACGCTTCAATGTGGGACTGCAGGAGTCCTTTGGCTTTTGCCTTTCTCTGATCACTACAGATACAGTTAGAATCAGAATCATCAAATGGTCTGGCTTAGAAGGGACCTTAAAGATCCAACCCCCCTGCCATGGGCAGGGACACCTCT
>JAOXOE010029833.1:0-13879 GCA_028565055.1 Phoeniculus purpureus | reverse complement strand
TCCACTCCCTTCATCATCTTTGTGGCTCTGCACTGGACTCTCTCCAGCAGTTCTGTGTCCTTCTTGAACTGAGGGGCGCAGAACCGGACAGCAGATTCCAGATGTGGTCTCACCAGGGCAGAGTAGAGGGGCAGGAGAAACTCTCTCTACCTACTAACCACCCCAGGACACCATCACGTATGCCTATGAATACATCTGCATGTAGACACAGGTGGGTCGGGAGAGAGTTGAATTCTGAGAAGTCTATTATGCAGAAATCAAAACAGAAGTGTAAAATCTGCATCGGTGTAAAATCCATCTCATACTACTGCAGAAGAAAATGTTTGGCATGTTCTTAAAACTGAAATTTAAATGTCTTTTAACTGCCAAACTTTGGAACATCTAATAGAAAGGTGTTTTGTCTCTTATTTGCACAGAGAAGGATCCGGTCCACGACCTAGTTGCCAGGCAACTGCATGGAATTACCAAACATTTTCCTACGACGTGCTGCCCTTACTGTGGTGAGCCTGCGCAGGGAAACAGACCCAGCAACACAGTCCTCGCTGAACCTGGGTATGAGAAGGGTTTTAAGTATGTCAGAGAGACCAAGAGAGGGCCCACTGCGACTTAAATTGTGTCAACTGAAGGTCCTTCACAACCACGTTCTTTGCAACACTGAATAACTACAAATCGAGGAAAGAGCGAGGGCAGTGTCACTGCATCCCAGTGCAAAAACTACCGACTCTCACAGCTGGAAGGAAAAAATTATTATTGATCTCCTGAGAGAAAACGCAACACAACCCCCTCCCGCCTTTGCTAGGGACACGTCGTGTTAACTGCTGTGAGGGTTTGTTTTCTCTCTGTTCTTTGACTTCTATGAGAGGAACATTTCTACCTTCCAGTCTCCTCTGTGAAACAAGTATTTTTTTCTTTACTCCACATAAACATTGAAAACAATTTTCCACTCAAACCGAGAAGATGTTAAGACATTTTTGAACTGCAGTTTTCTGAGGTACAAACATTGAGGACAGGTGGCACCTTAGGTCATTACCAACCCCGTCTTAACCTTCAGATGGGTACTCAACAATACAAGACTGGAATCTTCACAACAGCACCCAGATTATACCAGATATACCCACACCATAAACAGATAAAAGATCTACTACACTTACTCCTGGATCATTATGTAGATTATTCCAAAAACAGTAGGTGTGAAGATAAGCGGGGATTCCCGCAGTTATCCTCCTCAGGAAGTGAAACCGTTCATCACACTGAAGGCAAGTGGCCATCAATGTCCCATTTGAAGGCAGTCAAGTAAAACTCAGACTAGACAGAATTGATTTCTACAGCTTTAATCAAAGCAAGAGGCTTAATTCTCCTCGCCAGCATGGCTTTACTCACCCAATTGTCACTGCCACCTACGAGAGGGGCACAAAAAAGCAGAAGCATTCAGGCTCAAACAGAGGCCATATCACCAACCCAGGGCTTGAGGAAACGTCTAATACCAAACTGTTTGGAAACAGAGCAAATAGCAGAATCACAACACCCCAATCCAGTATTTTATATTGGCTTTCTACTGGTAAACAGATTTATTACACTAATTATCTGGTGGTGAAGTACCATTTAGATGATGCAGGTTCCCAGAAAGCAGAGGGCTGCTCAGCCACTTGCTGTTTCCATGTGTGTTTAAAAAAAATAACTAAAAAGCAAGCAGATTCTTTTGCTGTTGTGGCCACCAACCCCAAGCCATCCCTTAAGACAGCAGTGACAAGCACTTACAACATTAGTAGATAGCACAACTCTAAGGAGTGGAACTCACTTCCCGTGCCTGGTAGTACCCGAACTATAAAATCCTATGCAGTCAGTTCCACCTGCAAAAACATTGGCTTGACTCCTCAAAGCCACGACACAATACATCTCCTTCCCTTTAACTCTGCGTTTCGGGCAATGCTTCAGCACTCAAAGATGGACAAGGTGTGATAGCAACTAGGAAAAAGCCAAAAGAAACGTCTTTTATTGTTAAGTAAGCGGTTTGAAACAAGATCACGGAAAGGTCGGTGTACATGGCCCCCAACCGTTCCATTTGTACAGTTGCTCTCGCGACCTGGATTGTACTTCAGCTGCATTTACACAGAATACTTTTGTCCCCGCGTGAACCGCCCCTTAGTTCTTACCTTTATTTAAATCCTAAGCTTCCATAGAGGTACGTGAAATGGACTGAGAAAACACTTGAGAAACAAACAAACTAATTTGTGGGAGGCAATTACTGGTCAGGTAGAAGCTGAGCTCCAAACCCAGACTGTATTCCAACAGACTGCATTACAGAGCATTTCTCCAAACATCCGGTTTGGATTATTGCTGACAGGTACTAATTGGTCTACTCTAGACTAATTTACAGACATTCATAAAACAGGGGAAGATGCATGCTTTCGAAACCAGGTACATTTCATGCCTCTGGGCTGAAAGGAATGTGCAGGTGGAAGTGAGTGAAGGGCATTTGTGACGTAGGTTAGCAGTGCTCAGAGGTTTTTTTCTTTTTTACTAACGGACTCTCCAAACTGTTTTGCATTTTTTTCCAGCGTTTTTTTATCTTCGGGTTTAGTCCACGGAGGGCTGTGCGGCTTCTGTGGAAGGCGAAAATAACACCCACGTTATCACTGCACACACAACAGGCACTTACGTAAGCAGATGCACATGTTGAGACTCTACAGCAGCAATGCACACAGAGCTGCACGGCTGTTAAACTCACGTGCGAGTGTGACTGCTAGAACAGAATGCAGTATTCAGCAACTGTGTCTAGAGAAGGATTCTGATCTGCACTAAAACTCCCCCACATTTAATAACCTTTGACAGTGCAAAACCACACAAGCCTGATGCGACTTTATAATCACTGTGAATTTTAACTTTTCTCCCGGTCTATCACACAAAGCGCTCAGACGTACAACGTCCTCTGGTGACACTGCTTCGTGCAGCTCCACAGCACTGCAGATGTGCCATTGGTTTGGACATCTCTCCCCTCTCCTGTTCCCACTAAGTCATTTGACTTAGTCCAGTTCTGGATTTATTAAAGCTTTGCAAATAGTTCCAAATAAAAGCCAGTTTGAACAGTTGACCTGTCATCAGGTGCAGTCCAATTCTGAACTCAGTAAACGGCTCTGCCTCAAAAACATTCACACGGAATGCATAAAGACTCTCAAAGTAATTCCACGCTGTACCAGACAGACCTCTTAACAAAAACCCAAGAATGACTCTGAGACACAACACCTGTAAGCTGCTCTCTGTTTCTGCTGTCTTCAAACCGGACGTTGAGTTGTTGTGGTTCCCCAAACACGTCTTGCCGACCTGTCAATACAAACGTCAGAGATAACTGTATCTTCCACTCAAATGTTCACGATTTTCCTATTAAAAACCACCCACCCCAAAAAGCCAAATCACAAGGCTGATGCAACGGAACAAACCAAAGCTTCCATGGCTAAGCGAATACCATGCTCCCATCACCCGTACAATGGCCTGATGCAGCTGCAGGTTTAACACCGTAACACTTCTCTAGGTTTTTTCCCTTCATTTTTAAGTCTCACCAGAAATAGTGAGTTTATTCCTGCGGCGATCCTACGGAACAGATCAGTGATTTTAATGGCCTGCTATAGGTGAGGAAATACTAACAGGCAGCTGAAAGCTGGCCTTACTGGTTGGATCCTCTACGCCTATTCTCATGTCTTAATGGTTTGATCTCTCAGGTATAATAATCCCTGAGTGGGGGACTCAGCTCATTCCCCAGGTAGGAAAAAGCTTATTAGATTCATCGCTGCCATTTTATTCCAGCAATAATGTCATTTTCTTTGCCAATATGCCTTTTACTATCAGGGAAGACGGAGTCGAGCAGCATAAATAGAATTAATTACACAGCAGACTTTTGAACCAAGGAGATCTTGTTCTATGACTCTTAAGCAAAGATTTCACCAGCACTGAAAGTTCTGCTGTAATTAAATTAAAGTCCCTTCAGGAGTGGGATTAATGGTGCCTTCACTGAAAAAATGAAGATGTGCAATACAGTAAAGTATTGATAATCTTTGATCATTACTTTTAACTGTGTTCGCGGTGGAATTCCTCTACTCGCCTGGCTATTAAAGCTGCTATAAAGAAATGGAGTGAAAAGAAAGGAAGGGCTTTCACAAAAGTTTTGACTCAACAAGCCTCTTTCCAACAGAACGGTAACAAAGTTCATTGTACATTTTATCGTAGCTCTTCATCTGAAGTTTCTCCTGTTCAGCGTAAGCCCTGGAAGATTTGGAAGTTAAGTCAAGCCTAGATGGAATATTTGTACAAAACAGACCTAATCCAGCACGTTCATGAAAAAAAGATGAAGGAATCATCACTATACGGAAGGGGATTTGCTCAGAGGAGCATGAACGCAGACGTGCCTGGGTCAGGAAACACACAATAACATCCACTACAAGGTTTGATGCCATGTCTGCACTTGTAAAAATTATTTGTGCACAGGACAACAAAGGAATCACGAGAGAGAGAGAGAAAACCACCTCCAAATCTTAGGTTTTGAGGCATTTTTTTGGAACAGACCTTCTCAAGGAAACGGCAAATCGGCATTTCTCCTCTAGCAGCTTAAACTGCCACCCAACAAAACCTGCCTCGTTCAGCAGCGAACGCTGAACATAAACACCCTAACGCGTAAATGGAACACCCAGAAATTTTATAAATATCCTTTCAGGAGAACTGACAGCTCTCCTCAACTGCCTGGAGTTAATTAAAAAGCAAGAGATTGACAAGGGTGAATAACATTTATTAACTTCTTACACTTGAGGAATTCTGACAGTCCCTTGCCGGTAACAAAGTTGATCTATGAACAGGTGTGAATGGGAGAACGGAAAATGTTATTATGGAAAACTACTTGGAGAAGAGACAGCTGCCTTCCTCCTGCAAGCTCCTAGGGAGACCGGCAGTGGTGCTGCCAAGGGCTTGATACTGCTTCAGGGGGCTTCAGTTATGTTTGCGCTACTGAAGCATCTCTGAGATGGTGCAGCTGAAGTGGTTGATGGTGGCAGGGAACTTATTTCGGAATAGCTGATGAAAGCTGGGTCACTGCTACATCATAGGGAATAATCAGGGTAGCACTGATTTAAAAAAATAATTGATAAACACCCACTCCTTCTTTTAGGAAAAATTCAACTAACCCCAGGAGGTTTTATGTCCTAGATGGATCAACTTTTAATAAGATTGTAGTACTCCTAAAGCTGAAAAGTGTGGGGCTGGCAGGACTCGCATTTCGTATATTTACTAGTGAGCTGAATATAACAAACGTTTTCAGCCTCATGTTTGGAAAAATGTGAGCGTTTCAGAGACTTCTCTGAGAGCAGATTGAGGACAAAAGATGTTCCAGGTCAAAAAGTTCAGGCTGCGTAGCAAGGAGAACGTAAGAAGTACTCGTGCCATACAAGGTCCTCTACAACTCCAGCGCGCTCGCAGCGTGCACACGGAAAAAATACTCTGTATATACAGATGAGATAACCTCTTTCACCAGCACAAGACAGAGGGAACTGGCGTCCAGAAGTGTCAATTACAATTAAGAAAAGCATAGTCCAACCATTTCAGACACATCCAAAAGAAGGGAATGAACAAAGCCAAGAGGCTAATGATAAAACCAATGTAAGTAACTAATCTTCCACAGTCTCTTTGCAGACCAGATAACGATGGTCGTCTCTGTAGGAAGAGCACGGTAAGGATTGATGTCTGTAGTATCTCAGGTTTGTTCCCTCACCGTTGTTTTCAGTAACACACCATATAGGTCTCTGGTGGAGGAAGCACAACGGGACATTTTTCTCAGCAAAGCAACTGCAATGTCTGTATGTTGTTAGAGCATAAAGCACTCATTATCGATTCTTTGTCACAGTGCAACCTTGTATATCATTAACGAATAAATTACAGATCCAGCTGCAGCAATGAGTTTCCATCTGCCGTCAGTCAACAGCAGCTCAACAGCCACAACTTTAACCAGTAGCTGTGGACAAGCTGGGGACAGCCACTGGCCCTCAGCTGTGCATCGGCTCAGCTCTAATGCCGAGGCAGACAGGTACAACTGCACCACGTGCTGGAGCCCTAAACTGGGTTGAACCTAAACTGCACCCCCTATATAGACGCCTTCTCACATGTCTACCAACACATTTCCACACCTGTACACACACACACCTGAGTGTGTATTTATGTGCTTATACATACAAATGCACACAGAGCTCCGCATATACGTGCTGGGTGTATAGACAGACACGTAAATACACAGACAGACAGACAGACACCCCTGTCCCCAAGCTAAAGACCACCAATGGGGAAATACAAGCCCGTATGCCTTTCACTTGAAGACCAAAAGGTAAAATATTAGACTTCTGTTTTTCACTGGTTCCTTTTACGAGAAGTGGTGGGAAAATTGCTTTGTTTGCTCTTCTGTGCAAGTCTCTTTCTCTGTCAGATCAACTCCTGTGGCAGGAACCTAATTCCAAACTACAGAATGATGGCTTGGCATGGTGACAATTAGCAAAAGCAATTGCTGTAGGAACAGGAAGGGGTACAAATGTTGTCAGTGTGGTTGTTCTGCTTTGTGAACATAAGGCTTCAGACGTGCCTGCTGGAAGAGATGCTGAGATTTTGCCAGGCTTTGCATCAAGATTTCAGCATATTAGAAACACAAGGGTGAGCCTACACCTGGGTGCCTTTCCTACAAGAGCAGATGCTCCAGCTACGAGGGTGAGGAAGCAGACAAGACTGGGAAGATGCTGACTCTGAAGGCCTCGATGCAGAACACTCATGTTTCCAACTTTCTCTAAACCGTCTACCATCAAAGAATAGAGCAGAGCACACCCTTTCCCTTCATAACCCACCATGTTCTCTTGTGGTACCACCAAGAAGTAGTAAACCAGTACAAGGTGACACCACATCAGTGTGTTCTTGTATACAGGGACACGCCTATGGGCAAAAGGCAGTTCCCCCACTTATCTCAGAGAATATCAGCTGCTGTTCTTCCAAAGAATCAATACCTTTTAGAAAAATTATTACTAAAAAGCGACTAAAATGCCAAGACTGTAAGAGATGAAAAGCTCCAAGTGGAAACAAATTTCAGAAGGTAAACCAAACCCAAACAAACCAGCAAATCCCAGAAAAACGAGGTCCCAAGTCAGTCTGAACTTAATGCAACTCCTACCCTCGTAACAAATCAGGCTGTAATTTAAGATCTTGTCAGCAACACTTGAAGGAGGCTCTGCTTTGCATGCCAAGCGTCATGTGACATGTCACAATGTGGACTCTATCTCCAGCTGTTGCACAGAAAGCTGTACAGAGAGAAGAGGGAACATTGCCCAGAGGACCAAAGAGTTCTGTTTGCACTTCTCTCCAGTGGTCACAGGTAAGATTTAAAACTGTGTGAGCTTCAAGGGAGGGCAGCTATTGCCCCCTGAAGACTCTAGACAAGTCCAGATAAAGTAAGTGAGAGGCAATGCAGTCTCTTATCTCAATCTCAGTGTGATGACTTACAATTTTGGACAGATAAATTATTTTCGCCTGTCCCCACTTCTTAGAGCTTCCACAGTAGTTCAGCCAGGCTCTCAAGCTACATAGCAAAAATTCCAAAGAAAAACCAAAGCTTTCTAAACCCAGGGGAAAATGGTGGCACTGTATCACTATCACTGCCCTTGGGCTCTTAGCTAACATCTTGCTGGGGATCCAGAAGGGTAGTAATTGGATCTAGGGTCAACATAATGATGCAAATCAATAAAGTTAGCTGTTTTCTTGGCTGTGTCTGAAGTGACTGGTGGATAAAGAAGACAGAGGACACAGCAGAGATCAGCAGTGCCCGGAAAGCTATAAAGGAGAAAGGAGTTCTACAGATGGGCTTTGATGTCTCCGAAAAACACTGGGTGCCTAAAATCTTGTCATATTTTTAAAATTGCATGTTCTTGTTAGCATGGTGAAAAGCTGTCTTGAATGAACTTCTAATACAGAATCACAGAACAGACTCACAGATCATTTTGGACTGGAAGGGACCTCGAAAGACCATCTAGTCCAATCCCCCTGCCAGAGCAGGATCACCTAGACCAAGTCACACAGCAACACATACAAGGCTATAAAAATTTCAGTGGGCTGCTTTGTCTTTATGAAACCAACAGTCAAGAAGGACCTAACATGTGAACACTGAAGATCAATAACACACACCGCTGAAAATTCCAAGCAGTGAAAAGCTAAAGCAAGAAATCAGGAAAAAGAAAGTCTGGGAGTTTGCATTCAAGGGTGTTTGATAGCTGGTCGTGCCACTGCGGTGTTTTCTAGTGGACAGTTTCTCCTGAACATCTCCTTAAAAATTATCTTGGCCAACATTGACAATTTTAACACCTAAACAGAACAGGAGCCTTATGGTGTTCCTTTCCATGGTAGAGAAACATTCAGATTCTGCAGACCTCCTTTTGGCCTCAGTTCTTCAGAGGGCAGACGTGGAGCGAGGTGCACGGGAACTGTGCAGCTGCACTTTGGTAAGGCTCCTCTGCAGGTTAGGATTTCATATCCTTCTCCTGCATTAGAGCAGAGAGCCCCGTGCGGACAACTAAACTAAGGTGATGTAACTTTTTATGACTTTCATAGTCCTCGTTTAGGGAAGAGAATTGCTGAATCCACTTTGATCATTTTATCAGGTTGAAATTGTGTTATAATGAGGATTTTTTCCTCTCTTATGGCTCCCTTGGGAAGGTAAAGGGAGACTACAGTGTGATCACATCTCTGCCATTGAAATTGATGGAGAAAAATGAAGCAAAATGCCAGGGCTGCTTTTAAACTTGCCCAAGTTTTGCTCCAGTCCTCAGTGTCACTGAATGATTAATGAACATTCAGTGTTTGTTTACTGCAGGAAATTAAGACAGTAAATAAAGGCACTATCACTCTTATTTATCAGAGAAGCCTACAAGGACAAAGAGCAAGAAATCTGAGAACAGAGAAAAAAGAATCCCTTTATAAAATGTTTTATTTAGCACTACCCCAGAGTGGGTTTAAGTGGCAATGTTATGTGCATAAGAATTATTTTATATGAAAAAGAGATGCGGCACATTCTGATGCCAAAGCCGAAGAATGTTCCCAAAAGCCTTTGGGAAGAAAAAAAGGGAAAAGACCTCTGCAGAACTACAGAGGCTTCCAAGAGCCGGTCATAGGGGAAACATCTCCAAACGAGAGTAAGAAAAAACCAGTACTGTCCAGTAAGGAACACGATGCAGCAAGGCTCAGTGGAGTGGAACACCCTGTGGTTTGCTTGCTTTATTTTGATTGCATTTTCCTCCACACTGGAGGCTTTGTCAAGAACAGTTTTCACAGAACTGAAGATTTAAAATTTAAGGGAAATGGAAGTCCAATAGAATATGAAATTGGTCTTAGAATATGGAATTCAGTCTGGTCTTGTCATACAAATTTTTCACACCAAGCTGCATTCCACGCTGACTAAATGGCTAAAAACACTAGTGGCTAGTAGAGTAAAGATACCACCATACCATTCAGGTGTCTTTAAGCACATGACTTGATTCAGAAGTTAAATATTCTCTTGATTTATGACTCATAGAATCACAGAACGTTAGGGATTGGAAGGGACCTCGAAAGATCATCCAGTCCAATCCCTCTGCCACAGCAGGATCCCCTAGATCCAGTCACACAGGGACACATCCAGGCGGGTTTGAAACGTCTCCAGAGAAGGAGACTCCACAACGAAAGGGAGAAGAAGCAAAAAAACACCTGAAAGAATGGGGCAGTCGGGGAGGAAGCCCTACTGACATCATCTATTTTTCAGGGGCGGAAGAAGCTGCAGAAACAGAAGTGCGACTGCCTGTCACCTTCCAGAGAAGATTCGCCAGCTGCTGTGCAGAAGGAAGTTTCTTCTGATTAAAAGTACTGATAGGGCAGAGAATTAAATATCAGCCCAAAACAAATCACAGAATCTGCTGTGGCAGGGGGATTGGACTGGATGATCTTTTGAGGTCCCTTCCAATCCCTGATGTTCACAGAATCAGAGAATTGGGATCAGGGATTGGAAGGGACCTCAAAAGATCATCCAGTCCAATCCCCCTGCTACAGCAGGATCACCTAGACCAAGCACAAAGGAACAGAGGAGGTTCCATACAAATACCAGAAAGAACTTCTTCACAGTGAGTGTAACAGAGCCCTGGAAGGGGCTGCTCAGGGGGGTTGTGGAGTCTCCTTCTCTGGAGACATTTCAAACCCACCTGGCCATGTTCCTGAGCAACTGGGTCTAGGTGATCACAGAATCATTAGGGATTGGAAGGGACCTCAGGAGATCATCTAGTCCAAACCCCCTGCCACACCAGGATCACCTAGACCAAGTCACACAGGAATCCTGCTCTGGCAGGGGGAATTGGACTGGATGATCTTTTGAGGTCCCTTCCAATCCCTAATGTTGTGATTCTGTGAAGCAATAACTACATTTTCTAGCTAATGAATCCAACTGCATAAATGCAAAATTAAAAGCCGTGTGGATAGAAGTGTCATAAGACTTGTCGAAAGGATCTCCTCCAGAAAGCCCATCGCTCTCATCTTGACCTTTGCTAACCAAAGGGCACTGCTCCCAGCTCTGCTGCCTCAGCGAGCAAGTTCAGATCTCTCTCTGGTAGTGGTGATGCTCCAACCTATCTGCGTATTAACAGGCTTGGAGATTATCCTTTCACACTGAAATTGGAACATATGCACGTCTTGTCTATTTGTTTTCTTCTCCACCTCGGCGATGTGCAAACATTTGCCATGTAAGACGAGTGACGCACAGAGCGATGCCCTTCTGTAATCGCGGTAATTAAACATTTGGCCAAACTGCTAAAATCAGGGGTGTGCGACAGAGCTGCAGTTTGGGGGGAAGAACAGAACAGAACAGCACTGCACTGCTTCCAGAGCCTTGTTTGAATCATGGACTCATAGAATCATTTATGAGACCTTCTGTTAATCACCTCCTGCCTAGGCTAAACAGATCTGGCTTTCTCAGCTCTCACCTCATAAGGAACAATGCTCCAGCCTCTAATCATCTTAATGCCTCTATGCTGGTCTCTCTCTAGTAGCTCCCTGTCCTCCTTGAACTGGGGAGCCCATAGCTGGATCACAGAATCAGAGAACATTAGGGATTGGAAGGGACCTCGAAAGCTCATCTAGTCCAATCCCTTGCCACAGCAGGATCACCGAGATCAAGTCGCACAGGAACACATCCAAGTGGGTTTTAAATGCCTCCAGTGAAGGAGAAGCACTACTCGGACACAAGGGATTGTTGGCCCACAGCTTGAGCTTCAGCTGAGGTTTCCCCACTCCGTAGCCAGACCTGCAGTTTGCACCTTAGAGCCCAGACCCGGAGAAATGCACAAAGATCACGCAGGGACCACACAAACACCAGTTACATTCAAGTGTCATGTAAGCACCATGCCTGGGCAACCTGTTCTCACACACACGACCCGTGGCTGCTCCGTCACGTCAGAGCGATCTGCACTTCTGCTGCTCAGACGAGCTTTATCCCAGTTTATTCCGCTCTCCCACTACAACAACCAGAGAGCTACAAACCTTCATGAATTTAATGCTGTGAATTTCAGGGAACAAAACAAGCTAAGAAAGAAAACACAACAGTCTCAGCTGGATCTGGCCCAAGGAGTAGCTCAGACTGTAATATCACATCCCAACGCCCATGACTGTGAAGCTGGAAATGGATCCAAACGCTGTGGCTCAGACACATCCTTACCCGCAGCTGCAGTTTTTGCATAGTTTCAACACGAAAACAGCAACATTAGCCACCCACACAGGTCAGGAAGTCCTCTCAACCTTATTAGCAAATCTGGTCCTATTTTTGAGGCTGGAAATGGACCATCTTCCTTCTCCAGTCATCGGCCTATCAATCTCCCCAGCTCACACAAACTCACACAAAGATCTTTGCAGGTGCCTTAAAGGGAAGGTTGTGAGTTGTAACCTTCTTCCATTGGCACCAGAAGACAACTGCCAAGAACTTTAACTAAAGATGCACCCCAAATTATTTTGTCTCCTTCTCTGGAGACATTTATAACCCACCTGAAAGGGTTCGTGTGAGACTTGGTCTAGGTGGTCCTGCTCTGGCAGGGGGATTGGACTGGATGATCTTTTGAAGTCCCTTCCAATCCCTGATGTTCTGTGCTTCTGTGATGAGTCTGCTGTGGTATCACGTCGGCAACAATCTCACAGATGTATTTCAATCAGCAAACCAGGACACCCCCAGACACAAGGTACCTACTGACCATGGTTAGACAGGAATCATGTCTTCAACAAGAGACATCTCAGACTGACAACTGCTCGAGCTACATCAGTTCTCTCTGACATAGAGAGATGGGCTGGATCTCTCTATCTTTCTGTAGAAAGATCTGCTGGTTTAAAGCTGGGACCAGTCACAGTCAGACCCACACATGTCCTGGACACCAGAGCAAGGGTGCCAGCTGCAGAAACGCTTCTCACTCCAGTCCATGATACAACCTTGCAGTGGCTGATGCAGATACCATTCAGCACTAACAGCTCATCCCAAATTAAAGGGCTTCCTCTTGACAAACCACTGCCTCTCTGTCAGCAAAAGGTTTTTTAATCATAAAATGGCTGATTAAGAAAAGGTGTCTGAGCCATCTTCTGTGAAAAGAGAATGAATCAGGAGTTATTCCCCCAGAGCATGGCTATTAGAGGGGTAACAGAACCAACCCTTCATCACCCCTGGTGCAGAGGCATAACGAGGCAGAACAGAGTCATCAAGCCCTGGGAGATGGCCAAGGAGGGGATTCCCAGAAGAGGCACTGCAAAGAATTTTCCCTTAAACAGGGCCATCTAATCACATAAGGATCAGCCAGCAAGTCAGCACTTTGTTCAGGGCTCCGAGGTAAAACCCTCACAGCTGCACAGGCTTTCATGAGCAGTATTTTAGGGGAAGGGGCTCCATCCTTTTGTGCTGCCACTGTCAGGTCTCTCTGTGGGTTCAGAGTACGTCAAATCGTTGGGCTTCATCCCAGATCTGCATCGCAGATGCAGAAACAAACATCATTGATGTTCCCTTGAAGGATACCAAGTCGGTTTTAAACTTCAATGGTTTGGAGTTTAAACCAACCCTCCTCACAAAAACATACCAAGTTCATTTATTTTCGTGGAAGAAAAGGGAAAATCCCTATTCCCTCTTCCAGGGACACCATCTAAACTGAACTTTCAGCTCTTGGGCTTTAAGGACCAGTGAAAGAATGAAGGTGGCACAACACAAAATCCCAAATGACATCCAATCTTCTGCATTTAATCCTTCAAGAGCACAAGGTGCTGCAACCACCACCCTTCTCCCTCATTCCAGCACTGCCACAGCCACACAACCTTAATTCTACGCTGCCTGAGCCTCTACTCCACACAGCAAGTGACTGAGCTTAGTCCTGGGTTAGTCATTGGCTGACAACTCCCAAGAGCAAGAACATCAGAGCTGTCCAAGCAGCCCAACACCAACAAGGACCAAGTCACAGCCCAGTCCTAGCGTCACTCCTGTGTCTCCTCTCCCCATCACCACAGCTCAGGCCCCCACAGCTTCCCCAGACACTGCCCACTCTCCAAAATTATCCCTTCACTCCCCATGAAGGTAAAATCACAAGGTAAAGTTTTTTCAAGCCTGGTCTGTTTTCACCAACTATATTATTTCTTGCATTTTATTTTTCAATGAATTGCTGCTTCTCCACAGTCTCAGTCCCCTTCCTTTGCCCTGCATCCATCTCT
Source organism: Phoeniculus purpureus (assembly GCA_028565055.1). NCBI lineage: Eukaryota > Metazoa > Chordata > Aves > Bucerotiformes > Phoeniculidae > Phoeniculus > Phoeniculus purpureus. The sequence goes on along the minus strand of JAOXOE010029833.1, from coordinate 124 downwards.
GCTGCACTGCGCAAGTCAATGCTGGTAAGTTCAGGCACAAGGTGATGCAAACACAGAGTGATTGACCAGCACCAAGTCTTGGCAGAAGGATCATTAGAAACAGGTATTTACTAGAGGGAGGGAG